>HE669981.1:0-101162 GCA_000313835.2 Heliconius melpomene melpomene
TGTCGCGGCCGGCTTTGCTTAGAATAGGGAAATTCCCAGCCCGCTCGACGACCGCAAGCCGAGGTTCGAGCCCCGCAGGGGGCGCCCTTGCGTCGTCGGCACTCCCCACATGCAGCCACACAGTGCCTGCATATTTCAGGGACAGAGTACCCTCTTCCCTACCCACCCGGTGTCGCTGTAAAGGCCAGTAAGGCTAACAGCATTAAAGTCAAGTCCGAAAAAAAAAAAAAAAAAAAAAAAATACTTCTCAGTTTCGATCAACAATATTCTTAAAAATAAACATATTTTATCTGTATTTTAAATTAAACAAGAGGCGATGACAGCAATCGTATATGAACATGTGGAAAAATTAATTCATTAATTACACACACATTACAATAAATCATTATTTTTTATTATAGATCACATGACACTTACATTATTCTTAATCTCATTTAGTATTCTTCAATGCATTGTCCCTACTAGCAATTCCCTGGTCTATTTGTGTACTTGTTTTGTTTTAAAAACATAATACATTTTTTTCACTTCGTTGAATGTAAAAGATGAGATATTGTGTTGTTATGAAATTATATATGAACTAGCGGTCCGCTCGCGGTTTTACCCGCGTGAACTATGTTATTATTAATATATTATAATTTCTGTCTCCATGGCTACGTCCTAGTGACGTCTATACAAAATTTCAGACTCCTAGCATTTGTAGTAATGAAGTTTCATACAAACTTTCGACACCAAAAACAACCCCTTAAAAGTCGAATATTGCAAATTCCCGTCTTAGCGAGCACCTTCGTCCTATAAATAACTCCTATGCAAAATTTGAGATTTCTAGCACATGTAGTTTTCGAGATTTCGTGATGAGTGAGTGACCTTTCGATTTTATATATATAGATAGATAAAGTAGTAAATTTATTTATAAAAACTATTTACTTTCATAATATTTTTTAAATGCTACATCTAGAATGTTAATTCGTGAGATTTTAATATAAAATATATCTATGTATTTAATAGATATTCTGCGTGCTTCTCTACCCCATACTTTAAAAATAATAACATATTATTTTAACATTCAATGAAAATAGGTTTCATAAAATAAAATTTATAGTGTTTGATCAACTTTATCTTCTATCGGCTTGGTGCTCGTAGATTATTTTCGTAACGTTCACACTTTAGAACTGAGATTGTTATCACCTTGACATTTGCGTGATAACATTTGATACTAGTTTTATCCCGATACAAGTTATCAGTGTCGTATGATTTCGGCATATTTTACATATTATGTATATATATACACATTTTATATAATATTTAAATATAATATTACATAATCAACATATAGAGACTTTTTGTTTTTATGTTTTTTTTAGTTAGCGGAGTAGAAAAAGTACTTATTTCCCCAAATTATGTGTCGGGCTGCGAGATCTAGTCAAAAGAATATGCTTACTATAAATATAATTTATTAAGAAGGAACGATTATATTAAGAAGGGACGATTGAACGGAGTGTAGAAATCTGCGTAGAAACGTCAAATTTGGACAGTTGTTTATTTTTGTAATGTGGACACCCATTAAGAAGGGATTTTGAAAAAATTTAACCCTGAAGGGGTGAAATAGGAGTTGAAAGTTTGTATGGAAAAATCTTAAAATTGGCAAGGTTTTATAATATTTGAAATTCAGACTCATGAAAATATTTCATTGAACACGTGATGCGTGGTTTATTATAATTTACTATCTAAGAGTAAGCAGGCGAAGCTGCGCGTATCCACTAGTATATTACATGTAGACGATATCGCAGATACATAATAGCTCTAGTGACTGGTTGAAGTGAGCAGTCAGTAACCAACGAATGATAATATGACAGTCACTTGTAAAAAAAATGATTGTACTATTATTATAATCATCGACTTCCTCTCCTAAATGATGTTTACTGTTCCGCTTGTCAGTTTTTTTAAATTTAGCTTTAGAAATAATTGAGATAAATGATGCATTAGCTTTTAAGCAAAGTTATTATATGATTTTTTGATATAATATTTTTTAAATAATAGGTGTAGATTCGATATAATCGATTAAATTATTTAATATTCCTGCTAAAGCCTCCAAATTATATTTCCCCCCTAAACACTCGTAATATAGAGTCATAATGTCTCGAAATTGGGGAAAAGTGAAGAATTTTGTGCCTTCAGATTTTCTTCTGCGTAATGCTTACATAAGGAAGACTTATAATTATAAGAATCATTGATCCTAAATATTCATTTTTTTATCTCGCTAATAAATATTCTCGCTAATAATAATTTACCACATACAAACTTTGCACATTTTCTTATCGTTTATTCGGAGTATTTTCCTTCTTTCTTTCCTACGATTTGACTTTATTGTGTTTTGCTTCGTCATCCTCCGCTATATCTGTATGACAGATGAAGAGCGGAGAGCGAAGTGACATATCATTATTTAATCTCTATCTAAATTGATTAAATTTGATAAAAAAATGAATGAGTTGCATGGGTCTATGTATATATAATAACTTGTAACTGAGCGCTCGCGTACGTCGCGGACTGCGGGCGGGCCTCACTCGATAGATTATACTAAATATTTCATGAACGATAACCGATTGCGATACACTTGTAGTTATCGATTAGTAATCTTGCGATCAATTTTCTATTCTAATCTAGAAATTAGATTAAATAGAAATCTAGAAATTCGATTATTTAATCTAATTTCTAGATTTAGATTTCTAGATTGAATACAACATTGATATTGAATAACTAATTATCTTATAATTAATTAAAATGAACTAATTATAATATTAATAAGATGAATATAAGATTATAAAATGAATAAGTCCAAATGAACTTATAAGACTTTCTGTCTAAGCTCGAGGTATTTGGGGGAATTCAAAGATAAGCTGTGTCTTACAATCATTTCAAATTCAAAAACAACCAAGAAGTATCACATTTAGTAACAATAATCTTTAATCTGGAGGACCACGAAGGAGTATATTAACCACTTTTTATGTATACAAGAATTTGTTAATCTTAAGTGGAGATAAATAAAATTTATCATAATATATCACGCATATAATTATGCCTAAAAGAAATTATAAATACATTAAACTCACATTTTAACAGTATGATAGCGTCACAATCACACGTGCGAGGTGCTGTATTATCTTGCTAACGATATAAGTTTTTCAGTAAAAAATATTTTAATGACTTTCAAAACTATGACGTAAAAAAGAATTGAAGGTCCAAATGTGTGCATTACGATTGAAACATTAAAAGGAAATAAATAAAATACTTACAATTCCACAAAAAAAACATGCAATTCAAAGCAACCTTAACTAAGCTGACGTTTATTGTTAAAATTACAGATAGCTACCTACCATACAAAATGTCGACGGCGGTAGAGACTGGCCCATCTGTGCCCCGGGTTTTCATGAACGGCACAGCCAACGGCACCAACGGAACAACAACTAACGGAACGGCGACCAACGGAATAGCAACTAACGGAACTAATGGTGCTTTAACATGGGAACAGCAGTTCCTGCCCCCACCACTGCAGCTGGACGACAGAGTACGAGCTATTAAGGTAAATTTTACTAATATTAAAATTTCCAATGAATTCAAAAGAAATGTACTATTTAATATTTTTATTTTTGAGTTTCGCCACTCAACATGCAATGCCTGGTGGAAGACACGTACACCTCATGAACATTTGCATTTATAATATTAGTGGAATAATGTTATTTAATTTTATTATAATTACTACATACGAGTATATACTGTCGGCTGGATGCGAAGAGCCGAAAAACGAGCTCAGTGGCGTGTCATTGGAGAGGCCTATGTCCAGCAATGGACGAGGACAGGCTGATGATGATGATGATGATGATGATGATGATGATGATGATGACGATATATACAAAACAGTATTTAGTTTTAGTAACCAAATAACATTATTTATGGAAAGTTTGCTCAATAAATGTCCCAATTGATTAGATAAGGTTTATGGGTGTCGAATGTTTTATAGTTCAGTGCAATGTTTACATGGAATTTCTTTTAATTAATAATATAATAAAATAAAGTTGTAAAATCTTATCAAACAAGAAAACATATGAGTTAATCTTCTTCATATTGATTTTTTTTTATTAATTACACGTGACTATAAATTCATTGAGGATGATTATACGGCACAGCATCTGATTGTAAACGCAACGGTCTTGGGTTCGATTCCCATTTGGAATTAATATTTTTATTTCTTTGTTTCGGTAACACGACAAAGTTAAGGATTGAGCTTCACCACTCAGCAGGTAAGATCTTACAAATTATGCGGTGTATGGGGAACGGAGTGTCTTAAGTTTCCACTAGGTTCCGTCTGGCTATTCTTCTATGTACACGGGATACAACTAGAAATTAAAATAAATAAATAAATAAAAATATTATATCAATCGAAATTTGAAAAAGCCTCCATTGATAAACTAATATTTTTAACCTTTAGATCTCATGTGAAATACAATAAAAAACAAATACAAGTGTGTTCGTAATTTCGCAGGTCATTTAAAAATTAACTGGAATATTCTGTATAGATAACAAGTGTTATCTCCGTTGTATACAAGAGCCCCTATCGGTGAACTCGCAGATAAAGAGATGTCCAAAATAAACTTTTTTGTTATATCTATGTTATGCTCTTATGGTTGCCATGCTGGTGTTATTGAATTGAATTGAATTTTATTTAAAAAAAATATGTGTAAAATTTAAAGATACTAATCTAATAATAATATTTACTATTTTCAAATATAAAATACACGTACTATTTGAATAACTTTAAAGAACAAATATAAGGTTATTATAATAATATAGGTAGATACACTAACATTTTAAATATATTTGTACATATATCGCCTTAAATGCCACAAATAGGAGTTGCACGTGCAATTGATTCTTCCAATTCGATGCACTTCATTGTGAATTGTGATGGATGGCGACTTGATTGACACTGACTCGACTCCGACTGACATGCAGACGGACAACACTTACAGCTTGCTGTGGGTTTGCATGGATTATAACATATCTATCTACTATACTCGTATACGGAATACAACGAGGAAGTAAAAAAATGAAAAATATATCATAAACGCTACCATTCTCTATCCTTGAAAATTCTGATACCTGTAAATGAGGTTATATTGTAGAAATACAGATACAACTATTCATATATTTATTTCAATATTTTTATTATAAAATCAAATCAGCTTTACGCTGTATCCCGCACACAGGAGGGTTGCTTACCCTTCCGTGTGAGGGAACCTAGTGTTAAACACTCCGTTCCCCATTTTCATCATAGTCGGTAGACTAGTTTTGGCGTAAAAGCGTATCAGACAAACTCACATTCACATTTATAATAATCGTATGATAATGACCTTTCTAAAATAACATACATTACTAACTAACGTTTATAAGTATGTATACATAAATAGAGTTAGTCTAAGTTCCCTTGCCCCTTACTCTACATTCATCTGACCTGATTCACCGCAAGTGGCATGAGACGCGGACGTACTCTCGGAGCGGCGGTACTTAGTTACGGAAACCAGCTCTTATAGATACTTGTCATAATTTCACCTAATTGTTTAACTGTGAAGTAGAATTATGTAAACAATAAAATATAAAACTTAAACTCTGATTCTAAGCCTAACCTTATCTAATTCTTAATATGTCTTATTTAAGACTTTATATTTGAGAAAACTAAAAATCTCCCACGCGTAGAAACTACATAATTATAGCATTCCCGCGATACTGGTTTGCTTATTATATACGATATTTTTTAAATTACCAATAATTTTCGACAAGAAAAAGATAATTTATACTGAAAGAAATGTAGCAACTTAAAAGTTCGATATAAATAGCGAATGATATTTATTTATACATTGTAAAGCTCAATTTAGAGCAATAGGATAAATGGCATGTCCGAGTCCTGTTGGGCATATACCTATATCTATATATGAAAGTATTGTCTGCTGTTGTATTGAATCTTTCTGTAGAGCAACCTTGACATGAATGAAAAGGACATAGAACTTCAGGTCATAAAATTTTAAATTACTTCATATAGGTACCTACTTGTAATTTCTAGGGGAATGATGATATTAAAAATCAAAATAAATATGCTTCAGGTTGTACCAAACACACAGCCGGGTAGGCAGAGGGAAGGAAGTGTTAATACACTACGTTCTCCATTTTTCGCCGAGTTCTGGAGGCATTCCATTTTGAACGGATGGCAACGGAAGCGGAACTCAACTTCGCTATTTACCTCTACAACAGAGCGAAGAAATGATTATATTAATTTTTTTTTTCATTTATTCGGATAGGAATCAAACCTACAACCAGTCGCGTTTGGGTCCCTTACTGGCCTTATTATAAACTTTTTTAATTGTAAAAATTACCGAAATATGGTGTGTAAAACATTATTTTATCTAATCCTTATTAGAGATATAGGTTTTTATCCCTATCGATAATAGATAATGACAAGTTGAATACCTCGTTACTACTAATTGCGGGAGATTCAGACAAATTGTGTAATGAGTATTACAGCTCGTTCAGAAACTTTGATGCCTGCTCCCATTTCCATGGGTTTTAACTTTTTATGTTATAACTTCCATTTTGTCTATAACTTACGTACGCTATATAACTCTCTATTTGATAATTTAAAATGAATGATTTTAGAAATTTTCAAAATCAAGAAATTAAAGATATTATATATAAAAAATAAGAAAAAATGTAAGATATATAATTCGTTTGTGACAGTATCATAAGATACTATCATAATCAAGATTTACGAGTCACGTAGCGCGCCGACACTTGCGATCCGCAAATATTTTAATTGTGTACAATTAGCTAATTGCGTATTGTTCAGTAGCAGAGCAGTGCGTTGTAAAGATAATACACACCCAAGGAAAGATATGCTAAGCTTTATATTGCATTATTTACTATCTTGTTATCAGGTTTATTTCGATATGTGGAATCTAGAAAGTGTTTACAATATTATTAGAGAAGTTAAATATTATACATAAGCATCAATAGCCTGTCCTCGTCCAATGTTGGACATAGGCCTCTCCAATGGCGCGCCACTGACCTCGATCTTCAGCTCTTCGCATACAGCGGTTGTCAGCCATTTTGCGAATGTCGTTGCCCCATGTAGCTGGAGGACGTTTGGGAACAGCCCACTGCCACTTTAGCATGCCATTCCTTTGGGCTATGTGATTATCCACATAAGCCATAGGATTTCTGTCCAATTGAATAATTTCGATTTCGATCTTCCAGAGATACTCTAAGTATATCACTCTCCATAGCACGCTAGCACGATAATTGGTAGGACGCACTCGTTAAAAGTTGCCTCTGAAAATGCTAAAAGCTACAACTACCGCTCATATTTAATGAATTGTGTATTTAATGTATTAATTATGTTAGTTAATCTTAGAATATAATTAATTTATGCTCGAATGAAATTAAATTAAGCAAGAATTATGTATATTATTTAAACATTTACATTACATTAACATATTTAATTTATATAATGCAATACATCAATCCTCAGCGGACGATCTGTCTCCTTGTTATAAGCAAGTTCTAGTTCACTACAATCAATAGCCTCTGAGATAGCCTGGTCCGAGCGACCCGCAGCGACCCCAGATAACTCCACCAATTAATTTGACTTGATTGCTCTTTAAAGCCATTTATCAATAGTTATTTCATAATATGTCAATTTTTATATGAAAATGCTACTGCTGAACCTTAAACACTAATAAACAAAATTTTGTTATTCTAAATACAGACATAGCCTTCCAATGTATTTCCATTTGTCGTTCGGATCATTGACGTCTAGAAGAGTTGAATCACCCGCCTTTTTCGCAGAAACCTTATCTTTTCACTTATCTTACAAATGAAGTAAAGGGTTTCATACATTTGGACAGTAAAATAATTATATTTGTTAGCTTTATTCATATACTTAACTATACTTATACAAAAGGATTGCAGAAAGATTGCTCTTTGTAGAAGTTCCTTTGAAACCTTCCTACCTTCATGATGTATCTCGGATTTCACAGGGACAGAGGGAGTGTCACTTACACTTCAATAACTTAAAAACTATACCGTCCATCTTTCTTATAATAAATTAAATGTCATTACAGACAGATTCAAGACTAGCCGGCCTGGTCCTCTGCGGCGCAACACTACGGCGGGTTGGCGAAGTGTTCGCACGAGAGATCGAAAATGGCCTGCGGGAGCGACCTTCTAGCCTGCAAATGGAGAATACTTATGTACCTGAACTGCCTAATGGCACTGGTAAGAGATATTAGAGTATTTATATATCAGAATAAACGACATATCCGAGAAAGAAGGAAAAATGCAGTAATTTTTCACATTATACCAGGAATTTTCACATCTGAAATACCACAGTAAATTAATATAATAAATAATAATTAAAGGAAAATGCTTCAGTTGCCACTTAGTGCTCATTAAGTTTCTGTAAAGAACCAATTTATTCTAATTGAAGTTTTTTAAACTGTTTTTGTTACTTATATTTTAAGTTAATTGATAACATGTCTGGATTTTTTGTGATGATATTTTACTTTTCTGTTGTATTTTCTTTGAACTAACTACAATCCTAAAGAAATAAATTAAATAAAAAATATTATATTCTACGTAAATTTATTTATTTTGGGCATTATTTTTATAGAGGAAGGCGTGTTCCTCGCGCTTGATCTCGGCGGCACCAATTTTCGCGTGCTGTTATTGGAGCTGCAGGATGGACAACTTGTACGAGAAGACGTTAAACAATATCACATTAGGTATTGTACAAGTATTTGTTTATTTCAAGGAGACCGTTATTTATTATTGTATAACATATTTAAAGGATAAAAATATTATAGTCAAACAATTTTCTTTATTAATTAAAAATCATTGGAAAAGACTGAAATTAATTATATGCTTTATCTAGATCAAGGCAACATTCTTTCTGCAATAATTGATATTGCTAAGTACTTTCTGAAAGTATGTAGCAAAACTATTTGTGATGACACTTGTGGAGAATGTTCAATGGCAGGTGTTTGCTTATTTGATAAGAAAATATTATCTTTATTTATTGTATAAACTGTAACAGATGTGGAACAAATTTAGGATAAAAACAAAATAATTATACCTATATTTTTGAGTTATAATTATTTTGTTTTTATCCTTCGATGATCCTTGACAATCGCCGTCGAAGGCTATTTACATATTCATAATAAGATGTATAATATATGCTTTAATAGAAAACTGGCAATAATGTGTTTATTGAGGCTGCTAAATGTAAAGCAATATAAATTACTATATACTTACTTATTTGTTTATTTTAGTGACGCCTTACGTCTGGGCCCCGGTGTAGACTTGTTCAACTTCTTAGCTGACTCCGTGCAGGACTTCCTGCGGTCTGAGGGCATGGAGGACGACGAGCTTTCACTTGGTAAGTAAAGTAGCTTTGTTAAAATAATTTATTGTAATAAGTTATAATTTAAATGTTGACCATTTTTAACGTTTGGGTTCAACATGAAATTGTAAGAAAGACTTAAGAATTGTAATATTTAAAAAATTGGTGAAAGAATGAATGCAATGATTTTAATCATACACTATTGAAGAATAGAAGAAGGTGGCTTACGTAATGTTGCATTTATTAATTTGCATAGTCATTGGCACTTTTCAGTCATTCAGTTTTAAAATTATTTTTCATTTAGATATGTACCTGTTGAAGAGCCGGATTAGTGAGATTGTGTTTCTTTTTTTGTCAGGATTCACGTTTTCATTCCCAATGAAGCAGCACTCGATTTCATCGGGCGAGCTGATTACGTGGACCAAGAGCTTCAAGTGCGGCGGCATGCAGGGCGTGGACGTGGCGGCGCTCCTGCAGCGCTGTTTGCGCGAACGCGGTCTCAAAGTCACCGTGCAGGTGCTGCTCAACGACACTACTGGCACACTGGTGGCTGGTGCACAGTTGGACCCTGAAGTTGCGGTACTTATTTTTTTACTTCACGTTGTATCCCGAATATACCAGGGCAGGGGACATAGTACTAAAACTCTGAGTTCCCCACCAGAGCTACGACGACGTCTACGACCACCAAGCTCGTAGCTTAATTCAATCAACTCAAATTGACTTGAAATTGAAGAATGACATCGCTGATGTTATTACCTAACTTGACGATTCCAAAGAGCTCGTAACGGCCTAATTGAACAACGAATATTTAGATTTTATTTATTTCTACCAGATCGGCGTAATAATGGGCACTGGCTCCAACGGGTGCTACATGGAGCGCGCAGACCGCGTGCAGCACTGGGAGGCGGCGCACGAGCGCGTGCGCGACGTGTGCGTCGACGTCGAATGGGGCGCCTTCGGGGACAACGGCTGCCTCGCCTTCCTACGCACTGAGTTTGATAAGGAAGTGGATGATAACTCGCTGCTGGCTACGTCTTTTACGTAAGTATATTGGAGAAAAATAATAATTAAGTAGAAATCTACATGGTTATTACTAAAGACTGGAGTATAGTCGACATTAGTAATTTGTGAGATGTTGGTTACCGTGAAATAAATCTTAGAGTAGGTAAGTAAAGATGTTGTAAGTGATGAGTTGCAATCAATTTAAAGTTGGGATTAATCCATCCCATTTATATAATAAAAATGTAAGAAATAAGGAAATTAGGTTACTTTTTTAATAATATTTAGTATTGTCATTCTTCTATATATTATCTTAAGGGTAAATAAAATTATAAGATTACAATTCATTTTAGATTTGAGAAATACATTGGTGGCAAGTATCTAGGGGAATTGTTGTGTGCAGTACTGACCGGTCTCGCTCGTGATGGCATGTTCCCGGCGGTGCCTGAGCGCGGCTCCCTACTGTCCGCACATGTTAGCATGTTTGAAGAGTAAGTAGAAACATATATATTAGCTTTTAAGCTTATCTGAATATAACGTCATCACATTTATGTGATCCTATTTACACATTAGATGAGAATTTTCAAAGTAGTTCCTTTCCATCTGTAGATGGTACAGACATAAACTTTTTTCCATTTATTAAATTTGTCATTTAGATTTAGGGTCTTTATTTAATTTTACCATTGTTAGTAGACTTACATTAATGCAGTTATTGTCGTATTAAAAAAATGGTTTTATTATATTTTAATAAACTTTATACATAAATGTGCTTTTATATAATTATTTAAATGATTATATCCTTGTTTACAGGGAGAACGTGTCAGGTGCGTGGTCGCGCACTGCGGAGGCGTTGCGCGACGCGTGCGCGGCACCCGTCACGCGCAACGACGCGCTCGTCGCGCAGCACGTCGCGCGCGTCATCTCTAACCGCGCCGCGCAGCTCGTCTCAGTCTGTACGTTTTAGTTTATACTGCTACAAATGAATATGTAGAGAAAACGGACTTTAGATACTAGGTCTCTATTTTTTTATCAATTTTCAAAGAAATTGTCAATCGAGTGATGAAACCGCTACAGAAATCTATCTTCAGGTCTTCGCTTTATAAATGTTGTGAATAATTTTAATAATATGTAACAGGTATCGCGACTCTGCTGCGTCGCATGTCGCGCGAGCACGTGGCGGTCGCGGTGGACGGCTCCGTGTTCAAGCGACACCCGCGTATCCGCGCGCTCATGGAGAAATACGTCAGCTTGCTGGCGCCGCACCATAAGGTATTCATCTGATTTATTTAAAAAATACAATTGGTTCCCTCTGCTATACGAAGGGTACAGGGTGCAGCTCAAAAATATATATATAATATTTGTATACGAATATACACTAGATTCACTCACGACTCTGATACTAATGTAGTTCTGAAAAGGCTACTAATCATTTTAGTTGCTTAAACTAAAATAGTACTTTAGTATTTGAAAAATGTATTTTTTTGGTTAAAACATATCTTAAAAACAAAATTGATTTAACAAAAAAAAAAAACAACAAATAATACTTAAATTTGAAGAGAAAAAGCGATATATTAATTGTGACATATTTGTTTCAGTTTACTCTCCTAGGCGCAGAAGACGGTAGCGGTAAAGGCAGCGCACTGACGGCCGCCATTGCCGCGCGTATCGCTGCGCAATCCCTCTAGCCCACCAAAGCTAGACGTAGCATGTTAATTATAGTCTAATAATAATAAAAAAAACATTTTGTTTATGCATTTTCGATATCGCATTTTTAAACCAAAATTTACATACATTTTCAATAATGTTTTAAACTTGCAATTTGAGCAAGTACCGCATTCCAAATGTCAAGCGCAAGTCATCTCAAAAATTATGTAATAATTCTCAAAGTAAGTATAATTATGTATGACATTACTGTGTAATTTATACTAAAATATATAATTTTTAGATGAAAATAAATGAAAATGCATAATAATTGTGATGTCTAACATCTATATGTATACGTAAAGAATGATATACAAGGCAACTTGTTGTAACAAAATTATACAAAATGTGGCTATTTTTATATATGTATATATCTTTGATTTATAAAGAAATTAGCCGCGACTATTAAGTCTGAATATGTCTGTGTGTGCGGTCGCTCGCGGGCGAGAGACAAGCGTAGCGTATTTGTGTGTGTTGAGTGGACTACTTAAGTAGAATTAGACGACTACTTCAGTAGACTACTTAACTAGTGTATAAGATACTATCGTGCCATACTCATTAGTTCTAAGTTTAATGTTAGTCTTGCCATCTCAATTTTTAGTGCCTTTAATTGGTAAAAAAATAAAAGAATATAACAAAATCGTTTCGGATTTTGTTTTATTTTATAATACTGGAAGATATTTTCCACATTCTAAGGATTATAAATATACTGTAATACCGAAAAATATCGATATGGTTTTTTACCATATATTATAATTTATGACTATTACATTAAAGTGAATAAATGTACAATTTATTTAAAAATATATATAAATAAATAAGTATCATAAAGTAAATAAGACATATTTATAAAATTATGTACAAATTTTACAACGATTTCGACAGTTCGTCTTAAACTAACTACTTAGATAGCAAATTAACTTTTACTATGTAAATTAACTATATATTATATAAGTCAGGGTTGGGTAGATATTAGATATTAAACGTAAATGAAAGACTATAAGGCAACTTTAAGACCCACACGATATTATTAAAACGAGATCCAGCTGCAAAAATCTGCAAAAAAATGTACCTACAATTTCAAATTATTAAAAGTTGCCAAATTAGGCGAAATTTTACAAGGCGACCATGGTATAATCAATTCTGCTACCATTCATAAATATCATTCATAGATAATAAAAATATCATTAAAAAAACAGATATCTGCAGATTTTTGCAGTTGGATCTTAGACCATATACACTTATATTTTTGACTAAAATTGTATGAAAATAAAACACAGTTTGTAATTTATAAATGTTTATTGTTTATTACTCACAATGTATTCACATATAATTAATAGTGTAAAATAAATATACTATGACACTCGTTTTTTAGCCAAAAATATACTATATTGTTTTTCTTATGACGTCATTTATAGAAACTAAGTAAAAAAATAACTCGCAGCTTTATTTATTATTATTATTATATGTAAATTGTTTTATAATTTTAAGAATAGAGAATAATAAATGAAATATTTTTATGACAATGTGTCTTATTCACTCTAGTAGTTAAATTACCCTAATGATAACTATAATTCTTGTATTATTTAAATTATAACTTAATTACTTAGCTAACTTTAGATAAAGCTTAATTTAATAAATAGAATATATATTTTTTAAGTTTGAACTTTAACAAACATAATTTTGGATTTATTTTTTCTGTTAATAAACTCAACTGAGGTAAACTTATAACGTAAAGGGACGACTCAGTAAAAAATATTACTAAATTTCGTTCACTATATTTTGATAAGTTTACAATAAGTTATTTGACACAAAGTAGCTATATTTGCTTAGAAAAATTTACACTTTATGTAACAATGGTGAAATAAAATATCAATCTTAAAATTAATGTTTACACTAATAAAATCAGCAATAAGAGGAACTTCTATGATAATCTGGTAAATCATGAACATGCAGGGCTTGGTCCGATTGATACGTGTTATCATATGTTTGCATGTTATGTTGTGCTCCTGGTAGTGTGGCGGTCTTCAGGACACTTCCACCTTTTCGCGCACCTTGCGCAGGATGCTCTGCAGCTCGGATGCCGACGTCGTTTTGTACTAAGTGTGGTAAAGCGACCAACACACAAAAAATATTATTTACTTGATAATTAGATAAGGAAGAAGATAGATAAATCATAGATATTTTCATTATTTGCAGAATAGCGACAGAAACAGAATAAGACAATATTATGAGTGACGTATAAGAATTTACTATTATGTACATAAAAAATAGTATAGCTGTTAGGCCTGAGCAGGATCAATCTATGATGAATTTTAAACACATGAAATCTAATAACAAATAATGAAAGCGAGATAAGAAAACAGTTTACCCCCGAGACGTTCCGCTGTACGAGCACCTGGCTGTAGAGACGCTTCCCCTCGTCGGAGCCGAGCACGCGCTCGAACTGACTGCGCGAGAGTGCGAACAGCTGGTGGCCCGATAGACGCATCTGCTTTTGAGCATTCGCGCTGAAGCCCTTCGCCTCCAGCCACGCTACCACTTCATCGGGGTTGGATTTCTGTGCAAGCATATTTTATAACTTCACAATGCATCCCGCATATAACACATTAGATAGAGGGAACCTATTGTACAAGCATTCAATTCAAGTTATTTATATGATTCGTAGAACAACAGATGTCAAAAATAGTACCTGATGTATGAAGATGTCAGGTGTTTTTTTGAAGTCAAGCCTCCGTTGCTGGATTTGCGGCAGCACCGCCTTGAGCTCCTCGTGTAGCGATCCAGTACTCATTACTGATTTCGTAGCTGTTATAAAAAAAAGAAAAATTAACTCGTAAACTATATTTGTGAGGCATATTTCTACCCTAAACGATACCTTTCTGCAAATAGATCCTGGATCCACATATACCATTACACATTCAAACATGTGATGGAAAATACAAAATTTTCAAGCACTCTCTTCCGATCTCTAATATGTTTTAAATTTTCCAGAGAAAGGATTCTTTACTTACATTTCATAGTATCAGTCTTGAGCGGGATGATAATGGGTGCCGGCACGGGGGGCTCGGGCGGCGGCGGCGGCGGGGGAGGGGGCGGAGGGGGCACTGACCTCTCTACTTTACGTGGCTCTGGTGCTGAAAATGTTGTCCATGCAATTATTTGCACTTTTTAAGACTTGCAATTTACATTGTGCGTATAATCTATTTTAGACTACTTTTTAGCACTTAAAATTTAAGCAACAAATTATAAACTTATAATTACTAAAAATTCCATTAAAATTATTAATTATCTAATATTTTTAATTATCCCATTTTTTTAAAATACCCTCTACCCAATACAATGTTTTTAAAAATAAAAAAATTGTGTGTCCCACACACAATTAGCAGATACTTAACCGCATATACTTTATTAATCGTATAAGAATATGAAATTTTAACAAAAATTAAAAATTATATGTTATAAAAACTCCATTAAAATTAATTATTATCTAATATTGTTTAGCCCATAATTTTTTAAACTACCCTCATTTTCCCAATATAATATTTTTAAAAATAATCAAAAAAAGAACACACAAGTAGCAGACACTTACCCGTACGTAGCAAAACAGCATCCGGCACACACACAGATAACAACACAAAGCAAAGCACACACAAAAACCGTATTTTTTATATCTAAATAATTAATTATATTAAAATCTCACAGTAATTTTTAATCGATAAAGATTAGCTTGAAAACAATTTTTAGTAGGAAGGCGAAAAGAATAGACTATATTGAATATTTTATAAAATATTTTATTCCAAGTATAAAATGTATAAACATGAGCATATCGCTTAGCGAGCGGAGCGGGCGCCCAGTGACGTGTCGACAGACAAAGTAAATTTTAAACTATTAATTATATATTTAAATATAATTGTAGGAAACTACAGTGCTTTTAGTAGCCAGTATGTTAGTAACATTATGTACATTTTTGTATTTGTATATATTTGACAGACTGTGCGACTGTCTGCACCCGCTCCCATACATGATACAACGCGCGTGTAAAACATCTATAATATAAATTAGATGTACTAGTTATTCATAATGAATATAAATATAGACTCTGTTAATTAATAAACAAGTACGTATAATAGAGAATTTCAGACTGAACACATAGCACTATACTATCCGCTCGTTACTACCGCGGTCCGCGTACGTCTACAGCGTTAGCATATCGTTTCATACGTTTACAGCTAAATGTGAATAGAAAGTTACATTCAACGCACGACACAGCGGAATACATATTACACAATACACAATACATCAAGCTTTAGACTGCGGGGAGTAACCGCGCCCTGCCAGCGGGATTCCCCGACAACACGCACACACACGCGACGCGAGCGACGCGTTCCGATACTAGCGCCATCTGTCGAGCCCAAGACATTGCAACTACTGCGTGTCGAATGATGAGAAATAAATATCTTAACGGATACATAAACTATGACTAAGCGGTGTCCGGTGTCGTGCGGGAAGCGCTTTGGTAGATCCGGTATGGGGAAGGCGTGTGATGCTGCGATAGTTGGCGCTAGAAGTATCGGAACTCGCCCTTCTTGCCGAGGCGCTCGCGGCGCACCCAGTCCGCGCCCCCCGCGCCACCGCCGCCCGCGCCCGCACCTCCGCCCGCGCCCGCGCCTCCCCTACCCGGCATGTTGGTGGGGCTGCTGCCGCCGGAGCCTCTGCCGCCCTCCTGTTTAACAAGTTATATAGGTTAAAAAAATAAAAGAAAATGAAGTCTTTCTGATTAATTGTAATTTATAAAAGTAAAGTGACATGGATAGAAAATAATTCTTATTTTTTTTTAGCTTCATCCTTTATCCCACATATTATACGGTTGGCAGGGAGAACTTAGTGTCAAAACACTCCGTTCTTCACTTAACTTACATTTTATAATAAATATATTATGATATTACCTGATAATGTGTATATATGGGGTTAGGGTACAAGTGCGGCGAGGAGGGCGGCGACACCGTGGGCGCCACGATGGTGTGCGGGACGTGCGCCGTCACGCCGCGCCGGTTCCGCGCCTTCCACCACTTGCGGGAGTCGTCCAACACCTGTAACAAACAGGGAAAATATTAATAAGTGCTTATTGATATGTTTTGTTTATAACTAAAGGAGCTTTCAAGGGTGGAGGAATGATTTCTCTTTCAGTGGAGCTTCAATACAATACAATATACTTTATTGCACATAAAAAATTTACAAAAATTATATACAAAATAAATAGAAACAACATGTACAATAAGGCGGCCTTATCGCTTAAAGCGATCTCTTCCAGGCAACCTTCGGTCGTTGGAGTTGTATAAAAAAGATGGTGGGTGGTGTATTAAATTGCAGGAGATTATTTAATAATAGAAATAAAAATAAAATACATAGACATACATATATATACATATATATATACTACGAATAAATATTTATATAAATAAATATAATAATAAACAATAAATAACATATATATATACATATAAATCATAGATATAATATTTATACATTTCTAAAAAGTATTTTGAAAATTAAAAGTATAAAACAAAGGCTAAATTAAATATTCATATAGTAGTTTTTAAGTGAAGTTTTAAATTTTTGTAAGCTTTTGGCATGTCTGATCTCAATTGGTAAGGAATTCCATAGTCGGACAGCTTTAATAGTGAAGGAGTTAGTCAGAAAAGAAGAAGAGTGAGGAGGAATTTCAAGTAATAGATTATTCTGGGAACGTAGGGAAAGTGAGTGAACATCATGTAGAAACCTGGATTGTTTCTTCAGATAAGGAGGAGTAGAAGGATTAAATAGCACGGAATAGAGAAGATGAAGTATATGAGTATTCCTGCGAAGGCGGATAGGGAGCCACTTGAGCTTATCACGAAATTCAGAAATATGATCATATTTACGTATACCAAATATGAACCTAATGCAAATTCAAATAATGAAATTATTAAATATTAAACGAATTACTTAGAAAATGTAGGTACATACTATGTGCCCATAGTGATATGAGCCCATGTGCTAATAAGTAAACGAAAACAAAATGAGCAGGCTCATGCTGCTTCAAATGGCTCTAAACTCTAAAATCACATCTCCACAGCCATTTACGGCTAACTTGAGGGCGCCTTCGGGCCACTACGCGTCCATGTTACTGTATTATGTTTTTCTTCGTAGTGGTTACCTCGAGGTACTCCCCGCGCACGACAGTGAGCTCCTTGTCGTTGTTGGCGGTGCGCGGGTACGTGACGCGCACCACGCGGCCGCCGCGAGCCGCCACGCCGCGCGCCCACGCCTCACCTAGGTCGTCTGAAATTCAACATATTCCATATTATATTCAATAGTATAAAGGCCTTATTAAAAACTTTATTTTATATTTTTAACACTCTGTCAGTGCCATATTTTTTTATACAATATGTTACTTTAATTCAAGCTACAATACAGTCGACGAGTCGATTGAAGTTAGGTTTTCTAAACTTTTGCACATTGTTCACTCGGGAAGGAAATAATTTAGCTAACTTCAGGTGAGCTACAATTAGTCGATCGCACTATACAGACAGTAAAGGAGCAAAAATACTGCCGTATGTAAATAATATTCGCACCGTCATCACGGTCACTTCTGTAGGCAGGCTCTCTTTCAGGAGATGATGCTGCTGATCCGGAGTCTTCGCGAGTTAGCGTTCGCGTATTTCTGTAAGTTAAAGATATAAAATATGAGCTTGTAATTAAATTAATTTTCTTGTATTTTGTGTAAAACATAGGAAAAAATAGAAAACAGATAAAACAAAACACTTTAAGTAATATATTTAAAATGTTTTTTTCTTAACGGACGCAATTCAAGTTTAAGTTTTAATAGGAAATGTTACTTTTTGCATAATCTATGAATTTCACGTGGACATTGACTTCATTCAGGAACTACTAATATTTACTTGTAAATCATTAACTATCAAACGTTTTAATGCTGTACCGAGATACAGTAAACTGTCTTAGGTCTAAATGAAAGTAAAATACAAAAATACAAACATATAACGTAATACCTCGGGTACGGTGCATATTGTTCTCCATACAAATCGGGCTCATCTCGATCGTATCCGTAGCTCTCGGAACGGTCCGCCCTCCCCGCGCCGCCCTCCTCCACCGCGCTGCCCTCCCCCGCGCCCACACCCGTCCCCGCCCCCGCCCTCCCCGCCTCGCTGCGACGCGGCGACGGCCTTCACCACGGACAAACACACGCACACACATTGATATATGACACATGATGACGAACACTATGAGCCAGAACTGAAAGGTCTGAGTGTATCTTTGTAAAAGCAACAAACAGCTTTTACCTCCTGCCGTATAGCATATGGATGAATATGAAATGTTAAAGTATGAGAAAAATTTAAAATCATAATCCATCCATGAAGATATCGATATTATATTTATTATAACATTTTTTTTTTAAAAATGAATTACATGGATCATGTAAGTTGGTAAATTCGAATGACAACATTTGTTGTTAAAGGTCATGACAACATAACATATTAATAAACAACACAACAATATTATTGATGCCCACATATAAAAAGTTCACAAATGTTGAAGAATGTGTAGATATTTTAATTGTACCTTCGTAGTGGCTGGTCGTCGACCTGGTAGTCGGGGGACCAACCGTCCATGAACACGGGCTGGTACGGAGGTATTGTTGTCTTCCATTGCTCCCTGAAATTATTTATTATAATTGTTAGTGACATTACGTATTACAATTGCTCAGATTTTTTGGTCAAAACGACTGTAAGTTAATAAAGGAACTTAAAATATGGTATAGTGCATTTATCTACATATATTTCTGTAAGTATAACTCGCTCACACGCGGTATTCTACAGATTTTTGTAAAATATATATTCTTAATACACAAACAAACAAACCTTTTGTCTGGATAACTTTGCAAGAACACAAAAAAATATACTTTATATATTTATTACTCATTATACCTAGGCGATATCATCTTTTATTATATGTAATTGATCTGATCAAATTCATGATATTTTAATCAAAACAGATTATTATCTACATATTATTATTTTTATTAAGACGTCAGACATTAGTTACATATTACTGGAATAACTTATTATAAGACATTACATTCTCCTGGGTCTTTCGCCGCTCTTATTTACTAGAGCGAGTAAAACTTCAATCTAAAAATATATTTAAAAAAATGTAAAGTCCATTTTCAAATGTTCTTATTTGTACAGTGTTTAGTGTTTTAACACAACGTTCCCTCTGTCTACTCTGCTGTGTGCGGGATACAGCTCGAAGCTGATTTTATTTTTCATATCTATTCAATCGGAGGTTGTGATTGACAGTTATTTCAGACAGTTATTTTGCACGCCATAATTGCCTCGATTGTTCATATTTCTCATTTACAAAAGCTATGTTTGTTGTATAAGCTGTAAAAAGTATCAGTTAAATACCTGGGAATAAGCCAGGCGTCGCCTAGTGAATGCCACAGTTCAGTCTCTTTACTGGTCACACAGTTGGCCAGCAAGTTGAGAGCATCGCGGGTGAGCAGGGGTTGCACCACTCTGGCGGGGAGGCGACCGTCGGCCACGTCTTGAGCTGCGTCGACGATCAAAGCCAAAGGTGTGAACAGGAAATGGACTAATTCAGGTGCGTTCGGGTCGTGGATGTGAGCTCGAAGCCTCGCCAGCAGGTTGAAGGACAGTTTGAACTTCTGCAGCACGTCGACAAAGTCTCTCTCGGGCGGCGGACGCGTGCGCAGCGCCAGCATGCCCTCGCCTGCTCCCGCGCTTCGTTTGCCACCGCCGCGCGAGCGCCGCCGTCTCTCCAGCTCGCGCGACGCGGCCGCGGCGTGCTGTAGTCGCGCGATGAACTTCTCTATATCATCAAAACAGCGATTGAGTATGGCTATGTCTTGCTCGTACAACCTCTCAGAGCCCGTCGATGACGCGTCATCTCTTTCGCCGCCGGAACCTCCCCGTTCTCTTTCCCCTCGACCTAGCTGAGCTGACATTTGCTGGAAATCATGAAGTAAAAAAAAAAAATATTGATACGATTTGCTATCAGTATAATTTCTATGATTCTGTCGATATTATTTTATATGACCGTAGTGATATAAAATAATATTGAAATTATTTATCAGAATAAATAATTGTATTTGGGATTTCAAAGCTGTTAATGGGTCCAGGACTTACGTCAAGAACGGCTTCCCATTGATTTTGTGTGAGTGTGTGATAGAGCGGAGGCATTACGAGATGTCGCGGTCGTCTCCTACGGATTCTCAGATCCCTACTGATGACAGCTCGGACCGTCCACCGTCCGCTTTATCGCTATCAGTGATAACGTGAGGATGGATTATCCTATCGGTTTATCTCTGTTTATTTCTGCTCCAAAATTTTAAAATAGCTTGCGTGTGAAAATGTACTAATTTGAAATAATATATTTTTGGGGTCATATAGTTTTAAAGTTTATATTCGTAGTTGAAAAACTTCTTTAGATTAAAAAATTGCGAACAGCATCTAACATAGCGGACGTTTAATACAATTTTTTACCTAACCACTAATACAACGCTTTAAAAGTTTTAAGTTCTTAATAATAATGTCTTTTATACAAGGCAGTAGATATGCATGATAGTAATAATAATAATTTACCTAATTTTGTACAATTTTACAACTAAAACTGGAAATTAAAAAAATACTAGTAATAACTTTATCGTCACTTGTCTAATTGATTTAATTTCGTTAATTAATATGCTATTAAGTATATCACGATATCTCATTATTTTAATTAACTTTATTTTAATTATTCTTATGCTGCAATACATAATTTATTTATGTTTACCGGTAATAAATGTTATATTGTCGTTAAAGTTGTTATATTTGCTTCGGAATTTAATCGATTTATACGAACAATAAATTCAGCCGATTGCCGGTCGTTATCGAAAAGTGATAAAATTCTTGATAACTCATTGAGTCTGATAAAACGTATCGGTCCTCGTGCTTCTAGAACAATATGCGAGTGACACTCAAAGGTAGTATGGCACTGAATTCGTCATCAATATATGCAAACGAGATCGTGCGTCACGTTTGTTAGACAAAACACTTCACGCTGCAGTAATAAGTGAACGTAAATAATTTAATTTCAATTATAATATATATGTTACTTAATATATGTGGTATTGGGAACAATTAAAGCAAAGTCGTTTATTTAAATTTCATGCAATATTTACACTTATAGGCCGTCTCACATATGACAACCGTTCGTCTCCTTTCATCCTCTCATCATGTACCCACTTGTTTTTTTTTCGATCATGAGGTTAATGCTGTTAGCCCTATTGGCTTTTACAGCGACACCTAAGGAAAGAGTGTACTCTGTCCCTTAATAAATGCAAGCACTATGCAAGCACTGCCTGCGAGGAAGTCGACCACTGGAAGGGTGCCCCCTGCGGGCGACGTCTGCTAAGCTAACCAGCCGCGACTTTACGACATTTTTTTCATCTTTATATTTCTATATGACGCCTTCAAACGTTACAAACCTCATCCCCACATATACGTACACGTGTATAAGACAACATAGTTACCTGTCGCCGGGGTCTGTCCATTTCACTTTCTCTCTCCCGCTCTCGTTCACGTTCAATTACAAAGTCGCGTCCCCCCTCCGACCCGCCGCCGCCAACTCCCCTGCAGCAACCAATATACTGTTGTAGCACATACGATTACTTTTTCACAAAACACTTAAGCTAATCTCTTGTATTAATATTACCATGAATAAGAGGACACCGGCAATGGAAACAAGAAGGTATTATTGAACATGCCATCAATAAAACCGTATACTCTACTCGAAGGAGTACATGCGTGCACGCTCACAGGTATACTATATGCTATACAAAATTGTTCTTCTCTCAAGGCCAGGTTTATCTCCGATAAGATTAAGGGCATATTAAGAATACTACAGTTACTTCACCAATGATTATTATATGTTGTTATGTTATCTGATCTCAACAAACTCCTATTTGGCGATCAAGATCAATTTGTCTTTTAAATGATTAAATTTTCTGATATGAAAAATCAATAAATAATTTTGGTAAGCAAACAGTGTGGAGAATAAGCATCTTACTTAAGTGCATTGAGTTCTTCGACCAGCGTCTGCGCGCCGACGTCATGGCACTGGAAGATGTGTAGTTCCCTGCGCGCCCCGGCCGGTGATCCACCACCCCCGCCGCCGCCCTCGGGAGCACCCACCACGAACGCCAGCACGTTGTTGTAGAGCTCGGCGGGCTCGGGAGATGTGAACGCGGTGGGAGAGTGCACCCACGATACCGGGAAACGCTCCATTATAGACTGCAATACCAAATATACTTCTAATAATAATATTGTTAAAGTTTGACAATAATTCAGCGATCTTACAAGATCGCTACATTTTTTTAGCTTCACGCTGTATCCTGTAGGGTATAGGTTACCTAGTGTCAGTGTCAGAACCTTCCGTTTCTCATACACTATACAATTGTCGCGGCATACTTTTGTGCCATATTGTGATTGGTGAGAGATAATCACAAACCGCTCTATCTGCATATGATAAAAAAACCCAAAAATTATCAAAAAAAGTGAGATCAATACCCCGGTTTCGTAATCCATGACTAACACCCACTGGTCCTCTAAACATAGCTGCATTTTTTGACTCCATATTCCTGAAAATAAAACTGTTCGTTAATATAAAGTTATGTACAAAGTTAAAAGTAGCTGTTGTCATCAAATTCATCCAACTTTATCAAGAATCAATTTTAACAATAAATTATAATTTCTTTTTCTATCTGTTTCTCATTTGAGAAGTGGGCTGAGATGTTTTATTGTTGTTGAAAACTTAATTGCGTGTTGGGTGGCAGAACCTAAACTTGTGAATTGCCTAACCAAACCTGGAGAACATTTGTAATATCCAGAACCATAGTTTTTATTCAGACAATAAGTAGTTATACATATGAATGTCACAGAAATGTTTTCCTAATACGAGTATGGGCAAGAGGTGAACATCGCCGTGATTTGTTTATATAATTGCGTATATTTATTACCGTTGGTTTTTTCCAACTGAAGCAACCTCCTCATGCCATCTGCAGGATACACGATACCGGTCTCTCTAGTGACTGTGAAGGTGGCGAGGTGCTCCAGGACATAAGCACTTCTACGAAGGCCTGCTAAGGTTTCAAATTCATCCAGAGCTCTGGCAGCGGTCGCGTCCGACGCCCTTCCCCTCGGACCGCTCCCCCCATCCCTAGCGTTGCGTAGCGCCATCTCTAGCGGCTCTCACGACGATCGGTGCAGTTCACGCATCACGATAAATTTTATTATGTTTTTATTTAAGACCCCCTCTAAAAGATCTGTAACAAAAATTATATGTTTTAAAATAATTAAGCTTATATGAATAAAAGATACAAATCAGCATAAATTAATGGTCATTGGTAATTTATAAAATATTCAAATTTTATTTTTAATTCTATTTTTTAATTTGTATTTCATTCTAATTTTGGTTATTTTAAAATCTTGTTAGTTAAACAAGCATCGCAGTGTTTCAGCACTAGGTTTTCTCTGCCTATCCTGCTATATACAGGATGCAGAAGAAAGAACAGTATTTGTTACTGGCTTGTGATAATAGATATAATACGGTCATCACGGTGTAACTACCGACTATGATTACCATTTATCTATGTACGTAAACACTGCACTTTGTTGTGTCGTCAAGTGGCAAACAATCGCAACAATCACGTGAAACACCTTTGTCTATTTTGTTTTCACGTAACGTGACTCCAGCTCTTCATGACAAAGGTATCAGCTACCAGGAACTACTAATTGGTAATTGAAATATTTGATATTTCTATTATATCACTTAGAACTAGTCGTTAAGTCTGCTATAGTGCTTATCTTTTATTTCAGTCTTTATCTCGCGTTAAAAGATAAAACTCACAGGTACTTTACTAATATCTGTAGAGGTATGCGCGTTTATTTTTGTATTGTTTTACAACTAAAATTAGGTAAACTCAATTCGTATATTGGAATATTTCACATAATATTTTTTGTGATTATATATTAGTAAGATATATGAATAATTTAATCCTGTATATGATTATATACTATTGGAACTTTGGAATAACCTATTCCTATCCATCATACCACCACAAAGAGAGTACGCTACAGCTGGTAGAGCCAGGCCGCCAACGTCCGAGCACCTGTCATCCGTGGGCTCTCGTCCGAAACTGATTACATACTTTGAATACAGTTACAAATTGTTTTGACAGTTACCCATCACTGCACACCGACTATAGTAGTTACATTTACAATTCATTGAATATATCGATAAATATTATATTTACATGTTTTAGGTTCACATTTTACACAAATATAATTTAAAACTTCATATTAGCAGTTATTTTTAGCGACGGTTTGTAAAGCATGTAAGGCTTCATCATCAACAAAACGAGTTACAATATGATATTAAATAACAAATTAATAAAAGAAACCCGCTGTCGAGGCTGCCGTCACAAACGTGACGAGGATTTGGGGTGGCACGAGAACGTGATTGTGGGTTCGATTCCTACTAGAAGGAATGAAATGTTTTATTTCTTTGTTCTGGTAACTCATAGGTACGTTTCGTCACGCAACACACAAGGCTTCTAGAATTCGGCGGATAGTGTCTGAACGGGGAACATAGTTTCTTAACAATAGGTTCGGGTTTCCTCTGCCTTTCCAGCTCTGTGTTCGATACAGCGTAAAGCTAAAAAAAGTTTAAAAATTACAAAGTTACTTGAAATTAACCTTATATAAAAGTAAATAAAATATTCTTTAATTGATTAACAACTCTAAAACGAAGTGAAGAAATAGAAGATGACTTGTGTAACGTGGTATGTAATGAATACAGTACAGTGCACTCAGTAGTCAGTACTGTCAGAAACATTAATATTTCGCAATTTTACGAGTCCATTGGCGAGTATAATATGTTTGTATATCATAGCGGTTAAGGAAGGGAGGGCCAGCAGTGCCGCAGGTGCGCAGGTGCCGCGCCCTCGTCCCTCGCCCCGCACTGCCGTCTTTCTCAATGGGACGCGCGTTGCGTTTCTAATCCTTGTGTCTGTTCGTTTGTTTGTATTGCGGAACTAGGTCGCATTCCTTCCACTACACCCAATGTTTTGAATGCGTCTGAGCAACACCATTGAGAAAGCGTTTACACTTTCTATAGCAATTCTTGCGACGTATGTAGATATATATGTATGTGTAATGTTTAGAAGGGCTTTTGGTAAATATAGTTTGCGTAAAAAGTGAGAAAGTTGTGGTATTTGTTAAAACAATAAAACAGTGCGTGTGTTGTGCAATTTATTGCAGGAGCAGTGGTGGACTAAGGGGGGGCGGCGGGGGCGGTCCGCCCCGGGCCTCGGGTCCAGGGGGGCCTCCAAATGGTGCAAATTCCCTTGATCAAATCCTAAATAAGCCCTTGAAAAAACGCATAGTATCTACTTAAGAGGAAGTTTGAGGCTGGAGGAGGCCTCCAAGAAACAAATAAGTACAGGGATTAGTGCAGCCTGTACCGGTAGTTTACATTATATTAATTAAAATTACTTTTATCTTTCTAATGTCCATTTAGGTTGCATGTGGTTCCAGTTTCGTAGTTTTTTACTTCAAGTTCCTAGGGCCTCCAGACCGACGTCATTTTATAAAAGTTTGCGTACTCACTAACCTAAAAGTGGGGCCTTTCCAGAAGTAGCGCAAAATAAAGGTACATCTCTATCTGGGAGGATGATTGAGCCATCAGATCGGTTTGGGTGCTTATAAGGGGTCTTAAAATAGTCCATAAATAATATATGTAAAATTATAACGTAAATTTTCAAAGTGGTTTTGGAAGTCAAATGGCAGTTGCTCCATTCATAAACCGCCATCCGCCGCTAATATGGAACGCAACAACGTGTCAAGTACGAACACTGCTTAAAACGCTAGTATCCAGACAGAATATCCGCTTTGCAACGTGAAATATTGGCTCTCTAACCGGACGATGCAGAGAACTCGCAGATGTGCTTATAAGACTTCGGGTCCAGTGTGCTTTCCTCCAGGGAGCTTGCTGGAAGGGCAATAAGCCTCGCAATAACGGACAGGGTTACCGCCTTATATACACCGGGTCACCCTCAGGTAAAAACTGTGTGGCAGTAGTTCTTTCTGAAGAGTTTCAGAACTGGCTGCTTGAAGCTGATGGTCGCTGCAATAGCTTGATGCGTATAAGGGTGCCGATTGAAGGCGTAACTACAAACTAAATTAGTGACTATGCGCCGCAGGCCGGCTGTAGCGTGTCCAAAAAAGAGTCATTCTGAAAGCAGAATGAAGAGGTTCTACTTGCT
The DNA here is from genome assembly GCA_000313835.2 of Heliconius melpomene melpomene. Classification (NCBI taxonomy): domain Eukaryota; kingdom Metazoa; phylum Arthropoda; class Insecta; order Lepidoptera; family Nymphalidae; genus Heliconius; species Heliconius melpomene. The sequence goes on from HE669981.1 coordinate 27,528, forward strand.
ATACCGTCTACCGAAATGGTTGTTTGTTGTTGGGGAAGACTTGAACAGTCACGTCAGCTGCTGAGCTGTATGAACATGTTCACGGGGGTTTTAGATACGGACTTCGTAATACAGAAGGAGAAAATATTCTGAGGACCTATATTGCATCTGATCTGGCCGTCGCGAATACGTTCTTCCAAAAGAACCCTCAGCACGGGATTAATGCCAAGAAGAAGTAGAAGTATACGTATTTTGTCCCGATATTAAACAATCTTTAGGACGTCTGGCAAGAGTAAAGCCTACGTAAAGGGTTATATACCAGGGTTATAATATTTTTTTTACATTTTTCTCAAAAATATATTTAAATACGAGCGTTTTTACTTTAACGTAGGTGAGCGTGTATCTTAAATTGGCGCTATCTTTGAAAGGGCCTCACTAGTAATCTTAAAAATTTCAGCTTTACTAAAATGGCGTAGGTCTACTAGGGTCCTGGGATCTCAGTCTATTTTTATACGCGGAACTAATATTACTATAGCGTGTGAACCAGTTCAAGATGATAAATTATTATCTATATTGGAACTAAGCTTATGATGGAAGCTCCAGATGACGCTCTGGCTGTAGTCCTAGATAATCTGGTAGAAATTTACAATGAATTTGAGAATGATTCGGTTTTACATCTAGAGCAGATGATCTGCTTCCACCTGTACCTATCTATCGAATGGTAGTAATAGAGAATATCAGTGTTCGTAACATTCTTATTTCGGTTTTAATACAAATTCCTCTTTTCTTCCATACGTTATTTACACGGATGATAGCTTCTTTTGTTATCCCAATTCGTCTTTTTATCTCGAGGACACGAGGATTTTTTTTGCTAAATTCTACTACATGTACTTTTGATATTTAGTATTTTAATTTTCTATGTGTATGCAAGTCTAACTCAAACATTAATTACAAGATGCAAACTAAGTAAACATACACACTAATTTATAGATGAAAAAAAATGTGATATATAAAAATTTTTCAGGGGGAGGGGGGGTGCGCGGTGTCAAGGGCGCCCGCCCCGGGCCTCCGACAGGGTTAGTCCGCCACTGTGCAGGAGTGCATAGATGTAAATACCTACTTCCATGTATAAACGAAAATACTATTCTTATGTTAAAGAGAGTTTTTTAGATCTGGTACTAAAGTGCGACGTTGAGTTACGCCACTCTACACGCAATGCCCCGAAAATTCGACGGACTTAGATTCGATAGAAATCTTAGCAATCAACTTAAGTTTAACGTAAAGCTCGTAAAACTGATAAATAAACTGAAAAAAGAAATGTATAAAAAATAAATTGTTAACAAAAATATTTATCGCGGTAATGTCAACATTTATTATGACAATTCACTAATAGCCACTTCATTAAAAAAATTGACAGTTTCTAAGTATAAATGGTCGATTGTGGTAATATTTTCAAGGCATTTCGAGATATGTGGTGGTCGGCCAGCTAGATACCGGTGTTTCGTCAGACCGACAGAGGCTGCTGACAGGTTCCGAGGCACGCATTCCAACAGAGTTATGCATATCAATGTGATAAATTATGATAAATATACTGACCTTCGCGACTCTACACACCTTGACTTGATGTTTGTGAAAAAAATATTCAGTTTTTTTTTTATATTTTAATACATTTGTACACTTATTATATCTATAAATATAGATAGATAAATATTTTATTTAAAAAAACAGAATTAGTTAAACATATTTTAAAAAATTGTTTTCATATACAAATGTAAAGCTAAGGTAAATTAGAGTCTTTTTAAATTCATCGTGGAACAGTGGCGCAGCGTGTGTCTGTGACGGTTGTGGATTCAATACCCACTCGGGGTTATATTTAATATTTTCGTTTTCTTCAAACCCGGCGTTGAGTTTCACCATTCAACACATAACGCCTCAGAATTCGACGAGAAATGGGGAACTGAACTGTTTTAACACTAGGCTCCCAGATTCCCTACCCTTTTATGTGCGAGATAAAGCTTGAAATTAAAAAATAACTTTTTGAATATTTATATTTATTTATTTTATTGGCATAAACGTAGGTACATATGCTACACATTCAACTTTGTGAAGATAAGAACAAAGACAATAACAGCAAGGTTCACCTTCCGTTAAGATTCAAAAGTAGTATTGATTATTAATATTAAAGATTTTTAATTTTTTCATATACGTTTTAAGATTAGTATCAATAACAATGAATCTCGTTATACGTAGGCACATTGTTTGTCTGTCGTGTAGGTTTGTATGTGGGAGTACTTCTACATTGTAGACTTGCGAATCATCTCAACGCATATTTGAGGTCTATTTACAGTCATTAAATAGCAAATTAAATATTTAACAATGTTTATTTTTTACCATAAAATTGTCCTATTACATATAAGGCAATGTGAAAATATCTTTATATAAAATGTGAAAATATCTTTATAAGTCATATATAGAGAAAATATATGAAAATTCAAAGCATTTACTTGTCTTTTTGTATTATTTTTTTTGTTTCACGCTGTATCCGCATAAAGTGGGGTAGGCAGAAGGAACCTAAAGTTAAGACAATCCATTTTCCACTTTACGCTGTATTTGTCTTATTACCAGAACAAAGAAATGAAAATATTAAATAGTTCTTTTCTCCTGGTAGGAATCGAACACACAACCGTCGCGTTTACTGTCACACTTATGCCCCAGCGCCACGACTGCCCTTTAATTACATATATAAATTTCATGCCAAAGAAAACTGATACTTAAAAGTATTCGTTTCATGCAAAATAAATGTTTCTTATCAGATAGATAGCACGCCGGTGTGGCTGTTGCCTCATACATCCAATACGTTCTATTACTTTTGTTAATTAGGCTTATTCGCATAACTAAGTGTTACTTACTTGTAATAACATTTAATAATGGTTCATTTATTTCTTAACTGCTATTATTTAATTAGAGACGTTTCTGTTAGAACTATAAATATTTTATTAGCAAGCATTTAATCTTATTTAGCCAGGCTTATATTTATTTTCTGGAGAAATATATTAAAAACATAATTAATTATAATAAGCAAAATATATCTATATATATAAAAGAACTAGTTGTCCTAACAATTTTAGATAGTTTAAAATTATCTCAGCGTAGCAAATTAAGATAAGTCGATAAGTTGTCAGATCACAGATGTATCTGCGTTGATGTCTTTTGTAGGGCGGGTCTTCCCGTACGTTCCGCTCTACGGGGGAGCATGGGGTCGTCAGTGGAACTAGAATACCAGACCTCTAAGACTATCGTACTAAATATATATTGAAAAACAAATATTATCCTTTGGCATAATAAATTTAAGTAAGCGAAACCGCGTTTGAATCTAGTCTAGTCTAGTATTATGTACATACTTAAAAATATTTCTTTATTATTATACTCTTCTGTTCAATAATATTGAAATATTTTTATTGGATTATATAAAGAAAATAACTTTCTATTTTTATGATGCACCATATTATTCAATAGTACTAACGCCAGTTGCGTATGTTAAGTTTTAGTGTACGCTGGTCGCCAATGGGCGTAGCATGTGAAGGTATGAACGGAAGTCTTATTGCGGAATACATTTTTCGAATATTTAAAGTAAGAGTAAGTAATACACACGCCATCTCAATTACCTTTACTGTTACGAATGTTAAGATGGCAAAACATATTTTAACTTAGAATTAAAAGCGCTAAAGAATTTCGAACGGGAATATTAATATTCATAGAAGTTCAATCGTGAGGATCCATTATTTTTAAGATGATATGAAATACGAGCACAAAATGATATCTACATTTAAATATCTGTCAAAGTTCACGGACGATGTCTCTAGTTCTAGATAGACAGTATGTGTGTGTAATTCACTGAACGAACAATGCGAAGATATTACGAAAGTCACGATTATAAACTCGGGTTTTATGCAAATTTCTAATCAAAGGTGGATCGACGACCTCAAGAAGACAGCGGCAACCCGCTGGATTCAAAGGACGCAGGACCGGACGGAGTGGCGAGCATTGGGGGATGTCCAGCAGTGGACTTTAAAGCTTGATGAATCAAAGGTAACTCAAAGTTGTACTTGTAGTTATTACCATTTTTAAGCAAGTATATGTCTGTGTAGGAAATGATAAGAATTTAGGACCAACTTTGCGCCAGATTTAGTAATGATTAAAATCGAATCGAAATGCTAAATTTCCAGTCCTTTTATATGATATTTTAACAAGTATAGACAGATACAGGAATAAATACTTTTAATTTGTACAAGAGTTAAGAGGTTGCCAACATTAGTGCATGTCGCCGGTCGCCGGTCGCGCCACAACACGCGTCCAGCAGAACGAGTGGGCGCGTCATGCCTCAGGAATGTCAAACCCGCTTACTACGAGAATCTTAACTTACCTTAGTACCATCGCAAATAAACTATGAAAATAAATAAACAATAAATTCAATTTAAATTTAGTAAGTTTTATTGGTGTTTAAAAACTTATGTTGTTCCACATTAACAAGTATAGTTAAGCTGAAGTCGACTCGGTATTAAATGATATCATTATCTATAATTATTTCTATTAATTATTACAAAAAATATCGTAACGGCAGTGGAATGTTTTATTAATCAGATTATAATAATAAAAACGTCAATATCATTAAATTAAATGTTAATAAATATGTTTATGTAATATTCGTCATCCTGTGTAAGAAATTTTTTGTAATTTAATTATTTTTTAAAATTTTTAATTTTTAATCGACGATTTTAATTAATTTTTAATCGACTTCTGTAAAAGGAGGTTGTCAATTCCACTGTTTTTTTTATGTTAACCTATTTTTACCTAAGGATTTTGTGACTGGGTGAGCCGATTTAAGTTATTCTTTTTAATTGAAAGCTGGTACTTCCCGTGTGGTTGCATTTCAATTTGGTCAACTTTAACTTAAAATATTTAATAAGTAAGTATGACAAAATTATAATGTGTATTTCCGTGCGCCGTTATTTAAATCTTATTACTAACGTTTTAAAATCATCACATATAAACGCAAAAATTATATCGAACAAGCAGCAAAATAATTTCTTTTAGAACTACAAGAGATTATATTCGTTTAACAAGCTAACCCCGATATAGACTACTCCAATGAAGACTTGTCGAAGGGAAAGAAATAGAAATATGTGATAAAAAGCGCATGTTAGTCTCAAGCTTGTTGTTTTCACCGCACTCGGCTTTCGCGTGGGACCGCGCCGTTGCGCTTACAGGTAATATGTCTTATTTATAGAATTAGTAGTTTTAGATTTGTACGGAACCTTTAGTATGTCGAACTTCCATTTTAAAGGGTCCAATCTTACCAGCTTTTCCGTTGATCACTAAATAGTAATGTTAAAATTAAAAATAAACAGACCATTCGCTTGACAAAAGTAACAAAAATCAAAGTCTTCTATATATGTGAGTTTTTTCGTTCCTGTTTTTAAAATGATATTTTACCAGCCTTTTTATAATGTTTAAATTTTTTTTTCATAGAATTTTATCATATTAACTAGTGAATATAGATTAATTAATTACCTAGTATAGTGACTTCGCTCCTAACGACGTGGAAAGTCGGTTGAGTCATCGAATTATTTTATGTGAAGAATTTGGAATATTATTAGATTAAAGATTATGTATTAATCGAATAAATTATAATCGAAACCATTAAATCACGTTTTATAATAAATCGATATATACATATATTTACAATGTTAGCATCTAGATATGACATTCAGATGTAGCTTAAAGGAGTTAATTAATGCGACATGGTTATTTAACACTTCTCAATGAAAGTCAGTCGGACGTTAACGTCATCATCACTCGGCTGTTGTGATTTCTTTTGAGGGAGGAACAGGTAGTGCACGCACACAAGCGCACATTACGTGTTATGTGAATGTGTGCGTAATACGTGTATGTACACGCACTATACACCAAAACATACTAAGTAAGTGTGTGAGTGTTCACGTATCTAAGGCCAAGTTAAGTTTTGTCGCTAATGCTTTTTTCGCTTCGCTTCACTGCTAGCTAAAGACTTGATCATGGCGCATTACGTAAAAAATAATAGATAAACTTGACATATACGATTTTATAAGTATTACAGCAGATACGAATACTTAAATTAATTTAGCTTTACGCTGAATCCCTAACAAGGTAGCCAGAGACCTCTTTCACCTCGTCAATTGTCATCAGCCTCTTTATACATTCAGATACGTCCACTAAGTATGTGCGGACGGCCTTTAAGTCATAAAATTTTGCACGTACTATAGCGATAAAAACGGTGATATGACTGGACAGCTTGTCCTCGTAAAGATCAACGTGCGACTGATGTGAAATATTTCTTTTGTATCCTTTAAAATTTTTTTTAGCTTGTCCCTGTATCGCGCATATAGCAGGATACGCAAAGGGAACCCGGGAACCTAGTATTAACACACCCTTAAGAGACTTCCGTTCCTCGCTTTCTGACCGAATTCTTGAGGCATTGCGTGTCCTTGAATTTTGTAAAAAAATATATGATTTGGAAGTGTATGTTTGACAAACTTCTAAATTATTGGGCTTATTTTTCTCTTTTTATTTTTTAATGCATTCGGATTAAGGATTGTTTTTATTCTGACTACTTTTCAAAAAAGGAGGAGGTTCGATAATGAAGAATTATAATATTTACTAAGTATATTAGTATGTATATTGTATATTACCTACAAATCTAGGTACTTGTATGTATTATATTTATCTACATAAATCTTCATTTGTAAGTAATCGCTGATGGTATTTCAAGATAACAAAATTCTTATCACAAATTAATTTCATTATGTTATCTGAAGTTAGAAAATTAAGTTAGAAAATAACCGTATTAAAATTAGTTTTACGTAATATTTTTTTGTCTAAATGCCGACGAACACATACTTTACATCTAAAATTATATTAGATAAATTTCTGTTACAACATTTCATCTAGTAATAAACTATAAATAAAAATATTACAAACGTGATCTGTATTATATACCTAATGTGTACTTTTATTATAATGATTTAATTTGGCATATATTATGAAGTAGCTGGCGACTGATACAGACTTCCTGTGCGAACGTTTTATTATAGTGTTATGGCACTCGTGCGCACCGTGCACCGCGATCACGTACCCCGCAGAGACGCAGGAACTCCTTAAACGTCCAGAGGCAACGGTCGGGGAGCTTTATTGGCGGATGCCTTCGACTAATCCTGGATTAGTTTGCGATGTGTGGTGTAAATTGTAATTAGAATTCAGCTGAGCGAGGCTCGACGTGAGCCGCAGCGGAGCAACGACCGTCCGCCGCCCCTACTGCCATCTAGCGCCCGCGCCGTCACGCCGTCACGCCGCTCATAGCGTAGCATCTCTATAATATGACTGTAATTAATTCGAAACACTTCCGAGTGAATGTAGCTAACCTATGAATTTAGGGCCTCGTTTGGCCGTACACATCGTACCATTAATTTATGAAAGTTGCGCTTCCAATATGACTCGTTTCTTGGATCTAAAATAGTTCTTATACCGAAAATCTAACTCTTTTTTATGTTATGTTACTACAATTTGAACGTTTAAGGGAATATTTTGTAAGGAATATGGCAGCATTGCGGGAAAGCGGCTCTCTCTCGAGTCGGCCTCGATCCCGAAAGGCGCGGGCGCAGTGACGTGTCATCGGCAGAACGTGGGCTCGCTCGACGCAAGTGAACTAAGTAATCCCGTACTTACCTCCGTACGATACTAAAGGAATCCTCACAGGTGGAAATGCGTTAAAAATGCAATCACTACACTCACGGCGATACTTCGCGCCTCAGCGGCGACCCGGTATACACTGGAGGCCGTATGGCTCCCCGCTCCGCCCGCGGGCCGGCGTGGCGGCCGGAGCCTCCGCGGCCCGCGCTCAGGTGAGGCGGAGGAGGGCGAGCGCGGAGCGCGGGCGCGGCGCCAGTGCCCCACCGCGCGCGGGACTCGACGCGCGCACACACAGTCCCAGCCATGTCCGCGAACGGGTCGGCGGCCACCGAGCCGCGGCTCTGCCACGTGCGGAAGGTGCCTGATTTCGACGGCTACGGGTTCAATTTGCACGCAGAGAAGGGTAAACCTGGTCAGTACATCGGGAAAGTCGACGACGGATCGCCGGCGGAAACCGCTGGACTGCGCCGCGGCGACCGCATCCTTGAAGTGAACGGGCAGAGCATCGCGGGTGAAACTCACAAACAAGTCGTAGCACGTATCAAGCAGCGACCTGATGACGCCGAGCTGTTGGTCGTGGCTCCGGCGCCCGGAGACCCGATGCCTGACCTGGACGCACCCGAGCGGCCCGCCTCCGCTGGTTCTGCGACCGCGCAGCCCGCGAACTCTATATCACCCGCCAGCTCCCCGGACTCGGCGGCGAACATCGATCGCAACGACTCCCCGACACCGGAGCCTCCACGTCTCAATCTCAAGATGACAGCCGCAGAGATGCGTGCGCACCTCGCCGCCAAGAAAAAAGTAGATCCCAAGAAGGTGCCAATGGACCTAAAATCCAAGTTTGACATCGTGAAGAAACTCTGAGGTGTACGTTGCGACGGTGTGCGTGCGCGGTGTGCCGTGTGACGTCGTGCGCACGCGCAGGGCCGGCCGCAGGTGCGCGCCGCGGGGCGCTCGCCCCCCGCGCCCGCGTCGCTGCGCTTATCGCCGTACAGTGACATCAGTGCTCGTCGAAGTCATGTTTGATTTGCGATCGTATTCACTCGTACTATTTTTGTATAGTTTTAATGCGCCGCTGCTTCCCGACATAATGTAACATATCGTGCCTTCCATTTATTGCCATTGAATGTTGTACATATGTACTGCTCGTTGTTAAGGAATTTTATTTGAAAATTATTTTAAAATATTGTAATTATATTTAAGAGGAAGAATCAATTTTTATCAAATGATTACCTAAATGTGTAGTTAGATTTATTTACATAATTAAGTGCAATTATTGTTGAGTGATCAATAAAACTGTTTTGAAACATTTTATATCTCATCTTTTATATCATTGTCCCTGAACCATGTTACTTTTAGCGTCTCTATAGTTTTCTTATGATAAATAACTACAAACATACTAATTTTAATGTTTTTAACAAAACGAGCTGCCAACAAGCATTACGACACATTTTACCAAAAAACTGATAATAATTACTATGAGCTAGGTGCTTACTCACTATGAGCTGGATTTATAGTAATTAAGAGATAAAAGTTGAGCAACATTAATCCTAAGTAGGTATGTTCTGAGTGCCCTCATATTTTGTTGTTAAAGAAGTATTAATATATGCAGTGGCCATGATTTTCTGTTTTTTAATGTTTGAAAACAATTTTAATGATTAAGGTCGTCAAAGATTGTAGATATCTCGTGCTAAGCTCTCAGTTAACATCGCTTGTAAAACCACCGTACTCGTGAGCAACCGGTTTATAGATTTTTAAGATGGAACGAACAGACGGAGATTATATTATAAACCTACTTGTAGAGCATCCGATTATACTTTCTTTTTTTTCATAGCACTAAAAATCATTTAATTTCTTAACTGTCTTAGTTCATAATTATAATTACCATTAATTAAATTACCAATATCATGGAATCTATTAACAAACCTCAATGCATGTAAAACAATCAAACATTGAATATTATGCATGCACCTTAAAAAACGATAAAGTTAAGCTATAGCTTGATATTTACAAAATTATTGAAATTATAAAAAAAAAATTGACGAGTGCAGTTTTAAACTGCTTCGTAAAACACGGGGATGCACCTTCTCTCAGATTTTTTTTTATAATTTTATTATAGACTTATTAATGTTCTGTTTAAAAAAGTTTTACTGGAGAACGTGATTTTTAATAACCAACAGATACCCGCGGGGCCACAATATCACTTTAACCTATACTTAATAACGATTCGCACTTCAAAATTAATAATAATGTCTAAAATTGTATGTAATTGTCCCAAGTACAAATACTTTATAATATACTGACATAAATTATTTATTATTGATTCCACACAAAATAACTAGAATATAATTTAGAAAGTCACATAAAGATAACTTATTGGTACCTATGGTTTAGTTACATTACCTGAATAAGTAATTAATTATATTTAACATCATTAGTTTTTGCTAAAAGAGGTTATCTCACGCCTCGGCCTTTGCGTCAGCCTCGACTGTCACGAGACGCCCGGAGTCCGGACCGACTCCAATAGTGTTCATACTTCATCCAATTCATCTCACGTAACCGCTAATATCATTTGCGGTCTTTAATTACGATATCAAGTACTATCTAATGTAACCGAACCCAGTGTCGAGACACTTTGTTCCTCATTTTCCGCCGTATTCTGGAGGCATTTCGTGTTGAGTGGCAGAACTCAACGCCGCGCTTTGCCTGGAGAGCGAAGAAATGAACATATTAAATATTTCATTCCAGAGTATTGAATTCACAACCAATCACGTTCACAGTCACACACTTGTGTCCCTGCGCCATGACTGGCCTCGAAATGACAATTAAAACAATAATAAAGAATAAGCAATATATTAAACATATTTTTCTTTATTTGGTATAACGATACCAGGTGTTGTTTTGTGAGTGTTACTCACAATTAATTTGCCAAAATTAAATTCTAAACATACTTAGTTCATACAAAGTAATATTGATAATCAAACACAAATTTAATTGCAACTAAATACAGGGCCTATTGTTGTTGTGGCAGCTCACAGGCCACAGCCAGTAGCGCTGGCAAGGTCGCCCGTCGCAGATAGCACGACTGACTCACCCATTACGGCTATTTCCACTATATTATAGTTTTTATATTAACAAAGAATATAATATGATTAAAATTTCCTGATAAAATGCATTCTCTATTTAAGTGATGAAGCAAGCTGTGTGAAGCCCGATATGATAGTGTGAAATTATCATATCAGCCTAAAACAAAGTCTATTGATACTAAAACAAGTGCTTTTAATTTTGTTATATTCAACCAACATATATCTATATCTATATTAATTCTATTCTAAATTTATTGCATACTATTTTTGTAGTTGTTATAAATATATGTATTACTTTATAATAGATACTATTGTGTTGGGGAAAGCAGTAAACAACTACAACTAGAAATTTACGCTACGTGACAGGTGTACGAAATGTCCAAGGAAAATCTGTTGAGTAGACATTTTTAACATGTAATTTACAGTACGGTCAACAAGTCGTAGACGCCTTGAAGTTAGGTTTTGTGAACTGCGCATTGTTCACTTGGGAAGAAAAAAGATCCTAAAATCAAATCTGCGCAGCCGACTACAGCTAACTTCAGGGTGTTCGTCGTGTTGACTGTACCCTCAGTTGTTTTATAACTTTTTTACATGTGTATTTTTTTGATTAACTGGTTGGTTAAGGTTATTTATAACTTAAAGAGGATGCAAAGATAGCATAACGTTGCAAATAAGGCATCTTAAATAAATGTTCTGTGCGGACAACGAGGAATTTAATGAAAGTAGGTACTTGAACCTCGTCGGGGTTAATTTTCCCGGTAGTGCCAACACACCACAGTTGATCATATCGAGACATTTTAGCTGGTAATATTTTACAACTTGTGATATCTATACCTATCTAACTCATTAATTTAGTACTGTAATTTATTTTTACTTTAGCCGAGGTTTCCATTATATTCAATTTATAGTAGGTACATTGACTGTATATTTAAATAGTAATTATTCTGTAAATTTAATCAGACATTTTTTATAATCCATTCATTAGAGATGACGTCCTTAATCTAATAATATCTCTTTAGCAATTCAAAGTAAGCCTTATCGGTTGTAATTAGTACTAATTACGAACCAAAGCATGTGGTTTTAACCATGAATAAAATGTAGGACGAGTGAGATAAGCTCAGCCATACATTTCGAACACAAAAACATAAATTTGTAATAGTGACATTTAAAAATATACGTATGTATGCTCTTTTTTTTTCTTTTTTTTTTGTGTTAAGACACTCCGTTCCCCAATTTGCCTCAACACCAGAGTGAAGAAATGCCGATATAAATTTAAATAAATATTTCATTACTTCAAGTGGGGATCGAACCCACAACCAGTCGCTTTTACAATCACACTATGTGCGCCACGACTGACCTTAATTAATTTTCTCATTACTAATCAATCAAATTATATTTACTTTTCTAGATATCCTTATTAATGATTCAGCTCTTCAACCTGTTTAAAAATATAAGAAATATAAGTTACCATTTCGGCGAATTGAATTTTCACATAATGAAAAACTGATTTCCTATTATATTTCAAAGTAGGTAAAGTAAATATATTTTGGTGTATATTATGAAATATTCATGAAATCGTTAGCATTGGTCGCAATTGCCAAGTTTTCACGCGTTCAAGGATCGAGGTTCGTGAGGTTCCCGGACGCGGTGAAACTGTTCGGCGCGTTGTGTCTCAATAACTAACTTACCTACGTTATTTGTAATCACGGCACAAACCCTCCCACTTGATTCAGTCAGCATGTACTACATCTCATGTCTATTTTAATTAAAATACCACTTAGTTTATTTTTAGTTTCGCGCTGTATTCCGCACATAGCGAGGTAGGCAATGTGAACCTTGGGAACCTAGTAGACATTCCGTTCCAATTATTACAATTCCGTTCTCCTCTTTTTGCCAATTTTTTAAGACATTAGGCTCGGTTCAGAGCGAGGAAATCAAAATATTAAGTATTTCATACCCACGAGTGGAAATCACACTCCGCCCCTGCGCCAAGACTGCCTAATACTTATTTTTTTAAGCTATATGTACATACCTATATCTATATATATATAATCGAAAGGTCACTCACTCATCATGAAATCTCAGAAACTACATGTGCTAGGAATCTGAAAGTTTGCATAGGAGTTACTTATAGGACGTAGGTGCTCGCTAAGACGGGAATTTGCAATATTCGATTTCTAAGGGGTTGTTTTTGGGGTCGAAAGTTTGTATGAAACTTCGTTACTACAAATGCTAGGAGTCTCAAATTTTGCATAGACGTCACTAGGACGTAGTCATGGAGACAGAAATTAATAATAACATAACGCGGGTGAAACCGCGAGCGGGCCGCTAGTATTATATATATATACTTTATATCACACGTCCGTCCGATTTAATTATTTTTATTATTATGCTTTATGAGAGAAACGTCCTAGTAAGTTCCCTCTGCCTGCTTCCTCTATTTTCCTTCCCTTTCGTTTCCCATAACCCAAGATATATTTTATATCCTTATAACAAACAATACCTACCTACTTGTAATATATAAGAGAAATAAACAACTTAGTGAAATTACAATATAAAACGAATACATATTCTGTGTATTGTTAATCAAAACTGTACGGCTCATAGCGCACAGAGCGAAGGTTGTACTCAAGTCTCGACTAAGTAAAATTGATGGATCTATGCATCAATTACACCTCATAGCTGTGTTACATGCGCGCGCGCAGCTCTGACTGCGCATCACACTGTACCTACTTAACGAACGCTTGAAAATCGTATTTAAGAGGAAAATACTACTTTGAGGTAAAAATTATAATGCACATTTATTTTATATGAGATCATACTGGTGCATATGTGCAAATATTTGTCTCTCTCACTTCTTTATCTAGACAAAAACTGTAGTTTGTCCCTGAAATTGATTTTAATGGGTTGGTCAAATTGAAATTATTATTAAAATAATTTTACGAGGCCAGTCGTAAAAGCGACAGGTAGCGGGTAACGAGGCACAGCGCGGCGTTAAGTTCCATCGAATCAGAATTCAGCATTCAGTATCATTGCAGTATCATTCAGTAAGTGGGGAATGGAAATATCTTATTGGGAACGGAATATCTAGAACACTGGATTCCCAGGTTTTCCCTGCATATCCTACTATGTCTCACAGATAGCAGTGTAGCCAGCACATCTAGTAAGCGTACAGCATGAAGCTTATAAGCAAATAAATAATTTTACGTTACATGGAATTTAATGATGAAATAATAGTCAGTAATAAAGCGTAATTTTATATATGTATAGACATTGTGTGTGAGCTACCAGTATGTCTAATAAGTGTATTAAAAGCACGCAACTTAACAATACATGTTTTCGTTTAGGTATGACGATCGGTAGTAGTACGTTATATCCGGTTTGAACCCATTGTCCTTCTTTTCGAAATTGATCCGTGGAGCACTGATTCACTGCTATTTAGTTAGTGTGCTTCCGAGTAGTGACCTCATTGTAATTAGTCATAAAAGTAATCTCTTAGTCGTCTACGTCATGTTTTAATGTTGCGGTTTTAGTTTATTGAAGTGATTTTAGTCGTCAGTTATTTACAGGCGTTCTATTGAGACAATTACAGTTTCACGCTATAATTCAGCAACCTAGTGTTATAACACTTCGTACCCATTAAGACACTTCCGTTTTCTACTTACCGATGAATTCTGGAGGCATTACATGTTGATTGATAGAGCTCAGCGGTTATTTATAAAGTAGGACGTGGGATACACGGAGTGTTTTAACACTAGGTTCCCTCTGCCAATTCTGCTGTATGCGGGATAAAGCGTGAAGCTGAATATGTAATATAAATTCCGATACATAGAAACTAATATAATTAATGTAGACATTATTTATGTATAGGATGAAGATGTTGCGTGGGTGACGGCGCGCCGTGATGTGGGAACCTTGCAGCCTTGTACACTTCAATGTTCGTGTACTTAGTAGGTACTTGAGGCTCGTCGTCACGATACTTACTCATCTAATGTTTCGACAGCCTCCTTACTCGTTGCCTTTCATACACAAATACAAAATTAAATTAACAAATACAAATACAAAATTTACACACGAGGCTCAACCTTAGTATTCATTATAAAATATATATATATTTTTTTGTAATTAAAAAAAATATATATATTTTTTATTTTATCAAATATATATTTATATTTTAAATCCTTCCCTAAGACTTCAGACTTCATCTTACTCAACACTCAGCAACGATTTAACATTTTTCATTACTTTTTATGTCTCCTTGATGCCGATGATATTTGCATTATTCGTGGCCAGTCACTGCAACAATGTCGACTAATAGAGTAGTGAGAAAACAAATTAATGTTTGTATAATTACTTATATATTATTCTGTATATAAATAATAAGGTCATCTTAGCTTATACAGACAGTTCTAACATTTGCGGCTGAATTTTGACGATATAATTATTTGTAACGAGAAAGGAAAAAAGCCACTCGTGGCGCAGGGGCACAGTGTGGGCCACGACAGGTTATGGGTTCGATTACCACTCGAGCAAATGAAATTTTCGCTTCGCTTGGTGTCCAGGCAAAGCATGGCGGTGAGTTTTACCACAAAATACGCTATGTCTCCAGAATTCGGCGGAAAATGGGATTGGAGTGTATTAACACAAAAAAAGGAAAATCTTATTATGTCTCATATATTCAGGTCGGTATAAGAGAATATGTATATTTTTTATCTTATTACTTATGTTTGTACTATGAAACCATATTTAAGAGGTAGCCGCCAATTACCGTCAGTTGTGAGCACGTGTGTACCTACTATGTGCCAAATTCCTTGCACGATCAGCACATTGCACATCGAGTATCGCGGCTGATGCGGCCTTGGTGGGACTCGCGACTCGAGTGCGCTCATTATGCAAACAATATAAGCCCTTTATTTGTCACTCAATACAATCACTGAAATTATAGTTAATTCTTTAAAATCATCGTTATTATTGTAAAATAATGTAAGACTTATATGTGCTCTACAAAATATTTGATAAATCTATATCTATAGACACTTATAATAAAATTGTAGTTGATCGTTATCTGTACATTGAAAACATGTGAAAAATGTTATTACTTTTATAAATACAATAGAAGTCATAAAATATTCTCAATTTTTATTTTTAGTCTGTGCGTTTGTGCACGCTAATCTTAGAAACGTCTTAACTGCAATTGTTTTGTTACCGTCGTTAGCTCGACTCACAAATTGATATCCAACGAACAGCTGGAACACTGAATCTTGATGTATAGTCTGGAGACTTTGGAGAATGAATCTAAGAAGCATGAAGAGAATTTCTACAGGAACGGAAAATACGAGATTACCTATAAGTACGTTTCAAAATTGACACAAAAATTACGGGCGGCTTTTAGTAATATTTATGTACTATTGAATGGGTACTTGACAGCGTAAAATGCACTTATAATCTACACAAATATACATTTTAGTAATATTATCAATAGTAATGTTAACTCATTTTCAACTCGTCTTTAGATTGTGTGACGTGATGTTGAGCAATGATACGGTTTATCGAGTTATCAATTAGGTTCGCTAGCGAGCATCGAGCTATATTATTGTATCTTAAATATCCATAGTTTAATACTCTTTTTTACATGCAGTTATTAATAAATAATGCATATCTATATACATATATATATATATATACAGGGTGTCCCAGGAGTCAACGATAAAACGAAACCAGGTGATAGACCAAGTCATGACAGTTATGAGAAAAATATATAAAAAAATCTTTGTCATGTATTTTTCATATTATATTGATTTTAAAAAATATCGGAAAAACCGACACCCTGTGATGGTTTTTCAAGTCCCAGGACTACAAATATTACTCTTTTTTCATTTTTTTTTCTCTAATGTAATCATGAGTAACCCTTCTGTGAATTACAGTTTAAGATTTAAACATACCTGCATCAGTTTTCAATAAAATGTGGTGTTTTTGCCAAACATTAAATTCAAAATATTTACTACACCCAACTTTAACCGACTGTACTATAAAAAAAATGTACTACACTATTTTTGCAAGTAACTTTAAAAGTTGGCGCATTTAATCTGGATTCCGAAATGGTATGACACTTGCTGGATTACTTCCTTGTTGAAGAGAGAAAAATCGAAATACACGACAATCGGGATGACGTTCAGCTTTTTGGTATCTTTTCCGATACATTCTAGCTGCAGAATTTGCGTTACATGGAGAATGGTTATCATTCTCCATGAACGAAATGCATATTGGCAATATGTCAATATTCTTTCAGTTATTAAATATTTCATGCCCCTGAGTATACAAATTACAACCGTTGCGCTTACAGCCACATGCTTGTGCCCCTGGCACCATAGCAAATGTCCGGCGTTGAATTCCGCGGGAATTCTTAATAGTAGGTTACTTCTGTCAGTTTGTCAGTAAGTTTTAAAGTTTAAACATATTTTTCGTTAAATATGACTAAATTAAAATAAAAAAACTAAATGTCTTGTAGAGAGTATTATATGTTTTTAAAAAGCATAAATGAAGTATTTATAAATTATCTATTACATATTTGCCTCTATATAGCCTGTGCCTAAACTGACAAGTGACAACTCACAAGTGAAAACACAATATAACAATAACAAGCTTTTTGTTTTTAAGAAATTATCAATGAAAACTTAATATGTTATTACAATCGACTATGCTAAAGTAAAATACAACCAACAAGACAGTCTATATAATGGAAAATACATGCAGACTATGTTTGAATGAATCACAGGAAATTGTTGAGGAATTATGCGTAGGATGCGATATTTTGGATAAGTTATCCGTGTCCTTATCTTATACCGTATGTTTATAAATGTTTAAATTAACTGATTTAACTATCATACACCTACTATTAATCGAAAATCACATGTTTTTTAATTCTAAGTTTTAAAGTAGATTATCCTGTAAAGGTTACTTTTCAGCTACAATTTTCACATGTAACAGAGAAACTGTAATAATAGATCTCTCATCTTACTTTAGATTATGCAATGACTAGTACCAACATTGAAATATAATAACTATTGAATACAATATTAAAAATATCTTAATTGATGTATAAAGTTGACACATTATTATTTTAAGTAATATTAATCTTTATATTTTCACTTTCATTGCAGATACCTTTAAGATCAAATTTACCAAACAAAGTATGTCATAGTTGCAAAATAAAAATTGAAGACATTTATACATTTCATCAAACTATCAATCAAAATGAAATTATTTTACAAAAGAAATTTAATGCATGTAATTTAAAAGATAGTGATATAAAAATAGAAAATGTATACTATGACGAAAATGAGACTGAATTTACTAAACTTTTACATAAAGACAGAAATATAGAAGTTAAACAGAAAATATTTAAAAAAAATACTGATATTGGAAAAGAATCAAAAATATCTGTTTTAAATGAATCAAATTATATACCAAAAGAAGAAATAACAAATGATAATACAAAACTACACAAATGTTTAACTTGTTTTAGTACATTCCCAAATCAATTAAAACTTTTAAAACATTATCAAACTGTAGAATTAGCAAAGTTTAATGAGAAAAATAAAATAAAAAACAATGAATTAGTAAAGTATAAAGTAGAGAATTCAGAAAATGGTAGTTTAATATATAAATGTGAGAAATGTTTTAAGAAATATAATCAGAAAAGTTACATAGAAAGACATATATTGACACATATTGAGAGGAGGCCATTTTTGTGTAAATTATGTGGTAAGATATTAGCAACACCTTTAAAGTGTTTATTTTTTTAGTGTGTAATAATCTACACTGAAGAAAAGATAAACCTTTCAAAAATTTATATTAAAATGTAATTGTGGCTGGACTCAAACCAACATCTCTTGAATTTAGACAATTTTTAAGAATTTTTCCTAAGGTTAGGGTTAAGGTCCTGCAGAATTTCCAAATTATTTATCTTTATATATGTTCTACAATGTTTTTGTATGGTAAGAATTTATGTAAATTATTTTGTTAAAAACAATTTATCACAAATAACATCAATCATATCAAGGTCATTGTGCCAATGTAGTTCCAGATTATGCAGTATCCCAATACTACATAAGCTAGAAAAGCAAGGGTTGTAGGTTTGATCCACATTTGAGGGAATACTTGGAAATCAGGTTGAGAATGTAGAACTGAGTGTGTTAATGCAACATTCCCTCCGCCTTCCTGTTATATGTGGGGATACAGTGTGAAGCCCAATAATGTTCCTTTTACCTACCTAATCTACCTTTATAATCTTACTTTTCCTTATTTATTCAATTACAGGTAAAACCTACCCATCAGCCTCCACAATAGTAGCTCATGGAAAAATGCATACTGGTCTCATATACACATGTTCATACAAGTGTGGGTACAAATCTGTACATAAACATGTTGTGAAGGATCATGAGAAACGGCATGCTAAGCAATTTAAGGTAAAGAGGCTGTGTGATTGTAAAAAATATTTCTTTGGAATGTAGAGAGAAGAAATACAAAAAAAGTAGCTTCCACCACTCAACACATAATATCTTGATAATTGGATATGTGGGGAACGGAATGTGCCTTGCTTGGTGGGATACCACACACGGAATTAATAAATATATAATTATAAGGAAGATCGGCACATTTATTAAAAATATATATTTTTTCTTGTTAAATTATATAAATACTAAAAGTTCAATATTTTTAAATCTTGTTTATTTACAAACAAAGAAAATCAATTCTATAGCAATAATTGAATGCAATGTTTTTTATTTTCAGTATAAATGTGAAATTTGTAGCAAAGGTTTTCAAGTGAAGACCTGGTATGAACAACATTATAATATACATAATGGTGTGAAACCATTCACCTGTGATATATGTGGGAAGACATTTCATTTGCAGAAGTAAATATATAACCACTTTATTATTAACTAGCGGACGCGCGCAGCTTCGCTTGCGTATTTAGGGGTGAATTCTAATAAACCACGAAACATGTGTGCAATGAAATATTTTTAAGAGTCTAAATTTCAAATTTTATAATAATCGGTGGCGTTTTAAAGATTTTTCCATACACACTTTCAACCCCTTATTTGCACCCCTAGGCGGAGAATTCTAGAAAACGATGAAACACGTCTTCAATTAAATACTTTTAAAAATCTAAATTTCAAATTTTATAAAAATCGGTGCCGATTTAAATTTTTTTCCATACAAACTTTCAACCCCTATTTTACCCCTTTAGGGTTAAAATTTTTCAAAATCCCTTCTTGGTGATGATGATGATGTCCAGATTACAAAAGTAAACATCTGTCCAAATCTACGTTTCTACCATCAGCGGTTACGGCTGTGCGTGCGTCTTACCTCAGTCAGTGAGGACAAGTCCTTTTATATATATAGATAATAATAGTACTTCATGTATATTTGTATATTTACAATTAATTATGATATTTGAGACCATCATGGCCTAGCATCACTGACTGTAATTGGAAATGTAGGGGGTTCGATTCACACATGGAGGAATTAATTATTTTCATTTCTTTCTGGTAATAATAAGCATACAGGAGAGCACAATATCGTCATATTAGGTTCCCAATGCGTGAATCCTTCTATATATGCAGCATGCAGCTAAATGATATACTTATTGCATTGTTTTTCCTGTATCTTTTGTAATTAATTATTAATAAAACTTTAATTTTAGATATCTCAAAACTCATAAAAGCAATGTTCATCCTCAATCATCAGACCGCAAGCCATGGATTTGTAAACTTTGTTCACTGCCTTGTGATTCTAAAAACACATTAAACTTACATATGAAGGTTAGTATTGAATTTGTTAGAATCAAAAAATAAATTCAATTTTGAAATTCATTTCCTCGGGTGGCACCATAGACCACAGTAATAAAATATACAACTAAAAAGCGACAAAGAAAAGAAAAAAAACTACTGTATTCACTTCATTAAGGCTATTCTTGTGAAGATGTATTCACTTCATTAAGGCTATTCTTGTGAATTCTTGTGAAGAGAATAATTCATGAAAATACTCAGGGAGGCTGTAGGTTTCCCACTTTAGAAAATGTATTAATTTAATTTCTTTGCTTTGCTACTCAACAGACAATTTCTCGCGTGTTTGGCGAAAGTGGACAACGATGGCCTTGATACGGAATACACTAAGAAGCTAAAAAATAAAAATAACTCCTATGAACATTTTTTTTTGTTTTACAGGAAAAACATGACATAGTGATAAAAAAGTCAATACTCTGTGACATTTGTGGTGTAGTAGTCCGAGACGCCCAACAGTTGAAAGAACATAAATGGTCACTACATTCTAATATAAAACCATATGTTTGTGGGTGAGTATTATGTTTATTTTTATTATTTATCTGGCTTATAGCCATTTCTACAATTTTATTATTTTTGTTTAATTTTCCAAGGCCGTCGTGGTGAAGTTTTACGAGAACTGGGAAATGTATTTTAAGCAGTCCTTTCCCCAAATGATAATTAACCCACAACTATCTTGTATGGTATGGTTCTGTAAATCTGGCGTATATAGTCAGGCAATTTAAAATGGCAATGATGTAATCTAGTATTAATAAGTTATCTAGGTTCTGGTTTGAAATTGAGCAACTATTTCAGTCTTAGAAGTAGTATTTATTGAGGAAGGCTTCCCAGTCCCCTCGACGGCCGCAAGCAGAGGTTCGAGTCCCGCAGGGGCGCCTTACAGTCGTCGACTTCGTCACAGGCACCCACTTAGCTTGCATTTCTTCAGGGACAGAGTACCCTCTTCCCTACCCAACCGGTGTCGCTGTAAAAGCCAATAGGGCTAACAGCATTAACCTCATGTTCGAAAAACAAAAAAAAATCGAGGAAGACTATAGGTTAAATTGCCTTACGTTAATTGTGTCGATGTAGGTTACACTTGTATACTGTATCTACACCCGTTATACTGTACTTGCAGTCTGAGTTAACTCCCAGACTTAGAGTGTATATATATCATACACAATCATTGTAAAATAAAACGCTGCTCCCGTAAAAGGAGCGCTCACGCTTCCACCCTGTATAAATTTAAAAGTAGTAAATGTGTTACATTGTTTGAAATAGATAATGTATACTAATAATGAATATTTTTTTACAGCATTTGCAATAAATCATTTCCTAAGAAATTTACACTTAAAGTACACGAACAAACACACACGGGAAAACAATATTTATGCAACACATGTGACAAGATGTTTTCAAGAAAGAGTACTTTACAGAGACATATATTAAGGTATTTTTTTTTATCTTCCGGTTGTATCTAGCATATAGCAATGTAGGTAAAGGAGTGTTAATACACTGTGTTCCAAACATTTTTCCGAATTTTTGAAAAAGACATGGTTTAGTGGCGGATGTAAAAGTAAGCCACGCTTTGTTTTGTTACCAGTGCGAACTTTTTTCATGTCGCTTGTAAAGTAGGGACAGAGTATCGGGTGATGAGTCACTTCGTTCTCCATTTACCATCTAGGGTTTACCCTAGAGGTAGATTATATGGACAGTGACAAAAATTTTCAGTCAAAAAATACATAAGGTATAAAAAATATCAGTGATTGCCCAAAGCCAAAATTACCATTAAATTTCAAAATGTAACATTGGTGTCTATTAAGAACAAAAACCATTTTATTATTCACACTTCATACAAAATAGGTGAAAAATGACATCATATAATCATAAAAATAAAACTTCGAGGCGAGTCCTTATGCTGTTCTTGAAAAAAATAGTAATGACGGTTTTTTCCCGACTGCTAAGGAAGGGTTATTTATAAGTGTTGCCACTCTGCTATTAAAAAAACACTCAATTATGTAATTAATCATAACCGAACATTTAAATTCGGTCCAAAATAAATATTTCCAATTTTTATCGGACAAGAAGCTGTCGTGGCGCAGAGGCACAGTGCCTGACTGTGAACACGGCGTTTTTTGGTTCTATTGTTACTTCGAAGACCGACTTATATAATTACCTTACTCTGGTAGCAAGCGCGAAGTTGAGTTGCGCCACTGACCACGCAATGTCTCGTAAATAAGGCGGTGCGTGGGGAACCGAATGTCTTAATACTAGGTTTCTTTTGCCTATCCTTTTGTATGCAACGTGACACTCATTAAAGAAAATATTTGCTTTCAGGTTTCACATTGACTTAAAACAAAAATGTACAAAATGTCAAAAGACATTTCTATCAAAAGAAAAATTTATAAGTCATAAGAAGAGTTGCTTAGAGACAAAACATTTAAATAAAACACATGAATCTCAAGATAATATTATTAATAAATAAAAATAGGATTATTTTAATTCTTTATATTTTTTTTCGATTTACTTGTGATGATGTTCTGACTATAGCATCTAAATCTTGATCACGTTGCTCCTTCAACAGTATTTTCTTAGCTCTAAGTAATAAAATGCAAATAAGAATAGGTACTTAACTACAACAAAACTTCAATGTTATAAGTTTTATAAATAAAAAATAATATTTACAATTTTTTTCTCTCCCGGTATTCTCGCATGCGTTGGGCTGCAGTTTTCGCCTGTTTTTTTGATGACTCACTAACGTCTTTTTTCTTCTCTCTCCATCGCAGTGTTGCCTCTGCAGACATTTCTCTTTCTTCTATTGTCCGTTTTTCAGAGGGTCCAGGTATTTCGCCTTCTGATGGATCAGTACTTCGAATATCTTCTATAGCAATTTCATTTATTGCATATGATTCCTGTTGCTGCTTACTTTGTTGTTTAAGCAATGCTTTTCGTGCTCTGAATTGTCGAGCACGTTCTGCAGAAGTTTTTGGCGCTTTTTTCAACCTATAATTTCATAATTTTAGTTTTGTAAAGTTAGTAAATTATTATTAATCACGAATGATTGTTAAAATAAAATTCAAATTATTTAGCTTCTTCCAATAATTTTTGTGATACGCACTCACCTACGTGCTCCATTATCAGTTGATTGGATCGCACTAGGTTTAAAATCTTGCCTTGAATACATTGTCACACACATTTTATGTACATTACACTTTTTATGTACAATTATAGTTGATGGGCCTGGAGCAATGCTACCATATTTGGAGTCTGTGTCACTTCCTGCCATCATTTGTTATTTTTCACCCGAAAATTCACAAAATATGAACTTAAAATGAATGTACAATTATATTCACTTTAAACCTATTATATTTAACGTATTCAAAACCAAAATATTATATTATAAAATAGTTCTAAATCAATATTACTTATAAAAGTGTGCTAAAGTTTACGCCAGGACAGAATTTTTCGCCATTTATCTAGAAAAGTGTTGGCAACTCTAAAAATCCCGGATCACCAAGGGTTCCCGTACAAAAATTAGAGGTATCGAGCTTTTTGTGAAAATCAAACTTAGCTTAGCCAGAGCCCTTTCATCTGAAACCTCACTTCAACTAGCGGCTTGAATACTAAATTTTGTAGATGAAGGCTCTTGATAGATAGAGTTCCTTTTTTCCCCTAAAAACAATTTGACAACTCTTAGTTTAGGAATGATTTTTATATGTGTAATTGAATTATTACGTTAACTTTGGGACACCTTTACTTGCCTAAATTGAAATACGGATTTTTTTTTTCAACCACTCTCAAGTGGGAATCTAACGCACAATCAAAGTATAGACATTCAGGTACTTAAATAGTAAAACTATAAAATTTTACTTGCTTTCAGTTGTTGTTTCATTCGCAAAACTATTTTTTCCCAACATGTCTGCATTTAAAAAGTATTCACTCGTTATTACATTTTCGTTATCTAAAAAATTCGAAATTATAACGCCAATTAATTTTGTATTGACATAAAATTATGTATAGATTAATTCATTTTCTGAAAAAAAAAACAATAGGCATTTTTTTGTAAAGCTGAAATAAGAAAAATATTTTTTATATAATCATTCCGCCAAATGTGGATTGGTCTCAAAAAGATAGTATAAACATTCAGACAGTTAAATAGTAGTATTATAAAATTTTACATACTTTCAGTTATTGTTGTTTCATTCTCGAAACTACTTTTTGTCAATATTTCTACACTTTCATCTAAGCATTTGTCATCAATGTTTACATCTTCTACTTTGATAGAATTATCAAAAAAATTCTGGCGAGTTTTTAGTGACTCTGGAATATCTGAAAATATGCGTCATAAAAATAAATTATACTGTAAAAATAAAGATAACGATTAAAATTAACTTTAAATAGTGATCTATAATAAAATAATAAACAAATATTTCGAGTTTTTTTGGTTCAGCGGTAAAGTAAACATGATGTCGTAATAATTTTTTTTCAGTTTCACGCTGTATTCCACAGATAGCAAAGTGTAAACGAGGCAGGAAGTGTAAGGAATCCAGTATTAAAAAACAGCGTTGTGTGTTGAATGGCGGGACTCAATGCCGCGTTTGGTCTCGGTGTACCAGAACGAGTATAAATATGTTGTATAAAATACGAAATAAAAGAATATCAAAAATTGTAAAGTAACTTAACAATTGAACTCTCACCAAGGTCATGTAATACTTCATCTATACTCTCTTCTTTTAACTTCATTATTATTTTATGATCTACACTTCGGCCATACACCTCATATATTGAATCACCAATATCATTTACATTTTTTGGTTCAGTATTTTCTAATATAACTTTTTCTACTGCACTAAATTGATATTGGGTTTTTTGTGTTTTAGAAGATAAATTTAATTTAACCTGTAATATAAGTTAAGTTTGAAGTCATAAATATTATAAAATGAATGTTTTTTGATGGAAATATTCCTCTAAAACAAAAATGCAGAAAAAAAATATTATATCCTTATTATAAATCCAAATCATAAGATCATATATGTAGATTCAAATCCGTGTGAATCCAATCTATGATGTCACTATCACTTTAGTGGACGTGAGATTATATATATGTGGATGTGAGATTACACGTATAGATGTGAGATCATGTGTGGATGTGAGGTTGCATGTGTGAATGTGAATGAAAAATTGAAGACTAAGAACATTTAATAAACAATCAAAAGAAGAAGTCTAGCCACTAGACTCTAGCGAAACTTTAAGAAATAAATAATTTAAATAAAAAATAACTTACATTCTCAACATTTTGCATAACTAATTGATTATTGTTGACACATTCTATGAACTGTTCAGTTTTATGCATTATTCTGTTACAAATGTAACATAAGTAAAGACAATGACCCTGAAAGTAAATTCATATATAATTGACTAACTATTAAGCTACAACAATGTTAAATTAAATTTTAATAAATAAGAAATTATAAAATAGAAAATACCTGCATTAGAGTTTTCAAACTTTCATTGTGTGGTTTATAGCAATACAAACTCATTGTACTACTGTGACTTAGGCAGCCTAAGCAATATTGCATATCTTCATTCCTATTACCATCCATTTTGGTTTGTTTAGATTTGTAGTTAGCTGAGAAATAATAATGTATGTATAGTTATATATACAGTTACAGTTAAAAATTTACAGTTACATCACATTAGATAAGCCATTATGGGCAGGGTTTGATTCCCGCTCGGTGAATGAAATATTAAATATTCTTATTTCACATTCTATTAAGCATTTTGATTTTGTTTACAAGAGGGCAATATTGACAAGTTTATACAACAAATTAGTAGAAAATAATTCATGTTTTTACATGAGGGGCATTTTAAGCATATTAGAGATTTTCACAATAGATTTTGAGCAACATTGAGCTGTCATAGTGCTTAAAAAGAAAGGAAGGAAGAAACTATAAAATAAGAAACAACAAACATTAAGAATGTTATGAAAGACAACAATGGTTTATTAGGCTGGTCTAATAAATCCTTTGCTTGGGGATAGAGAGCATGGACAATACTATATGATAAGATTTCATA
Organism: Heliconius melpomene melpomene; assembly: GCA_000313835.2. Taxonomy (NCBI): domain Eukaryota; kingdom Metazoa; phylum Arthropoda; class Insecta; order Lepidoptera; family Nymphalidae; genus Heliconius; species Heliconius melpomene. Next base: position 54,220 of record HE669981.1, read on the forward strand.
GTTGAGCAAATAGACTTTAGCCTGTAGTTTTAAGAAAATTTGAGTGAAAAAACATTTCTTTAGTTACATCAGTTTCAGACAAACAAAAATAATAAAAAACTGAGTTAAAAAAACAGGCTTCAAGAATTAGAAAGCCATAAAAAAGCGTAATAGAAATTGAATTTAGAATACTTCCTATGCAATTTTTTTGCATTAATATAATACACCTATCCCCCGATTTACATGTTCCTGGAAAAAACGTGTAAATCGAAAATTAAAAATTTTTAAGTCAAAACCATGTAAATCGAAAAGTTTGCAGAAAATTCATAATTTTGCTATTTAACAGTTGTGTTTTTTCAATATTTTTAGGTGTACAACACCAACCCGTTGTAGACTGTTTAACAAAAGTTTAATAATTATTTTTTATTCAAATTAAAAAATATATATTTTTTTTATTTTAATTAAACCTATTTGGTAAACTGCCATCATTTCTCGCCAAAATTTCCCGCATTTTTTCTTCTAAATTTAACTTTAATCACAGCCGTTAATTTATAATAATCTATATTATGCACTCACTTGTAATTTACGAATATGGAAAATTTAATCATTTAGCATTTGCAATAAAATCAAAAAAAAAACTTATTTGGAAATCCGTGTAAAAGCGAAAACGTGTAAAAAAAGTACCGTGTAAATCGGGGGATAGGTGTACTACTATTAGTATACTTACTGATTTGAAGTTGGTGCCAAGATCTAAACAAAATTTAATGGCTTCTAAAATTCTTACAACATTTGTTCTTCTTAAATTAATCTTCTTAAACTTTAGTAATCACTCTCGAAAACCCACAAATTAAGAAAACGCTCAATGAACTTTAGTAATTAAACTTACCGAAATAGCAACAAGAACAAGAACGTCAAGAAGAAACGACAGTTCTATGGCGTACGTAATGCGTACCTATTACCTAAACCGCCTAAACGTTGAAGTCCCATTGTATTAAGAACACACGAAGGAAGTAGAGATAAGAAACAATAACAATAAATAAATCAGCGCTATTAGAATTATCAAATGATATTTGTCAAACTATTTAGTGATGTAGTCGATGATATAATCGTTTTAATTTTACTTTGAGAGATTAATCGATTGTAATATAATCGATTGAAATACTAACTACTACTACTACTAACTACTACTAACTAATATAATTATTTTGCAATTTTCAACTGATTAATTATGCTTTCAAATGATAATTATTTATCACATAGATTTCATTGTTTTTCAAGCACATGTTTAATTAAAATTAAATTGATCTTTTTTTTAGACATTAAATTACAATATTTTATTGTCATTTGACGAAGGCCTCCCTTAACTCTCTCCACCTAAATCTGCTTCATGGCTGTTCTGGTCCATGTACCGTTTGCATCTATAGCATCTGCCCAATGCTTGGACGGTCGGCCTTCTTTTTATTACTTTGTTCCTAGGATGCCAATAGATAATTGATCTATAGTCATTTATTCCACTTTTATATTCTTCTGACTATGTCTCCATCCATCTTTAGACTCCTAAGTCCTGACCGATGTTATAATAACTTTCAGTCTATACAGGGACAATCGGTCTTTTGGTGTGAAGTACTGTCTCGGTTTGTTGATGACCGCCTGTTTCTTTGAGGCCAACTTGGTCTTGTCTTCTAGATGATCGCGATACTGGCAGACTCTATGACTCGAAACGCTAAAGCCCAATGTGCTGATACAGGGCGTGGCTATAATGTGAGTGTTTTGGAAGACTGGCGATACGACAAATGGGCCTATTTTTATAGTAAACGCGCAAGCTTGTGTCTTGGGATTGAATTAAACCAAGTTTCTTTCACTCTATGAGGAACCATTCCCGAGTCCTGCCTCAACTGTAGATACAAGTTTATTTCGGCACTGGAAAGAAAAAAAGAGAAAGAAAAAGAGAAAATCTTGCGCGGCCGGAGTACACAGGCGTCCACTGTGCTATCTGTATGTCTTCTCCACGCATGCCATATGCGTCTACCAATCTATTTTGTAGTGAAACACATTAATTTCCTAGTTCTCTCGGCCTACTCCGCTGTGCAAGTGATAGAGCTAGTGTAATTACGTGAATAATTTGTATAGTAATTTGTATGACTACAGTAGTTTCTTGTTTTCCTGAGTTCTATAAATAATAAATTCTCAATAATAATACGATGACTGGTTTAGTTACTATTAATTTAAATAAAAATTATATAACTCTAAAAAGGCTTGAATCTTTTGTTAGAAATACGGATGCAGTATAAAAACTGTTCATCCTTAATTTAAATATTTTTTCGATTAATGTTGATCGAACCATTAAACGTACTAAAACGATAAAATCGACCACCCCCCTCACTACATCCTTGACTTATGTCATTTGATATTGTTTATATTTATATAAAGTCGCGATAAGTTGAGTATAACAATAATATCGCAGTATATTTATGTTTCTAAATGTATTTTTTATAATAACTTTTATTTAAAAATGTAAAATTTATTCTCTTATATAATAAAAGTATATATCAAATATCGCAGTTATGTTTGGAATTGTAAATTCTAAAAGAATTGAACTGAACTGAACTTGTAAATCTTTTGTTACCATCATCATTATGTTAAATTCAATGCAGCTGTTTATCCTCTCCACTTTTATATCCAGAAATAACTAGTAATGAATCAAAAACAATAATGCGATTTGAAGCGGTAACAGCGAAAACAAATAATACATATTTAATGTCGCTCAAGCTGAAATAATATTTGGTATCTGCTTATACCGTATTGTTATTCTTCTGATCTACAAGTATCTTTAAATATTTTTAGGAATTATTTTTTTTATAAATATATAATATTTAGTCCATGTTCAGTAATCAGTATAGTTCTTAACTTCTTACTTTATGGTGTTTCAATCGTGCCAGTTGAGCACTAATCACTTTGCTAATATCACATTATATAGGACCAAGGGATCTATCTTGTTTTGTTTGTGTTTAAATTAAATTCATAAACAAAAATCGAACACACTTATAAGCCATAAAATAAACAACAAATAAACTAATATAAGTTATAGATTAAATATACATATTATTTCTTAGATAAATATAAGGACAAGCAAAAATGGATAATAGTAAAAATGAAGATATAAAATATTGTTTAGGCTGCCTAAGTCACAGTAGTACAATGAGTCTGTATTGCTATAAACTACAAATTAGGAACTTAAAAACTTTAATGCAGGTACTGTTTATTGTTTCATATTTTTAAAAAATATTTAAATATGAAGTTAAATTTGCAATGAATAATTATTTATTTACAGGGTGATTGTCTTTACTTGTGTTATATTTGTAAAAGATTAATGGAAAAGGCTGAACAGTTTATAGAATGTGTCAACTATCATCAATTAGTTATGCAAAATGTTAAAAATGTAAGTTTTTAATTTATGTATTTAACAGAATTTAGAGACTACCATGGCATAGAAGTCACATTGTCTCTTCATAAAAACAGAGATAGTGAGACTCTGGGGAATAAATTATTTTCATTTCCCTGCTCTGTGAACAGATCAAAATGTGACACATAGAGTTTTGCCAGGTAACACATTAAATGTTATCTTGAAAATTGGACATGAAGTGGGGAGTGGAGTGTCTTAACACTAGGTTCTCCTTTTTTAGTCTGTTATATATAGGACACATTGTGAAGTAAAGTAAGACACTATTATTATATTACAGGTTGAAAATATATCTTCCAGAGCACCAAAAGTCCAATATCAATTTAGTGCAGTTGAGAAAGTTATATTAGAAAAAATTAAGCCAAATGATGTAAATGATATTGATGATTCAATATATAAGGTGTTTGGCCGAAGTATAGATAATAAAATGAAAATAGAATTAAAAGAAGAGAATATAGATGAAGAATCACATGATTTTGGTGAGAGTTAAATTTATTATTTACTACTGTTCTGCTTGTGGCTTTGCAAAATTTTTTGCATTATTATATTAAATATGTTTAATATTCTAAGCTTTTATTTGTGATGTGCTATACGCTGAATATGTTTGGAAGTGGTAATAATTATTAAATAATCTGATTTTTGTTATTTATTTTATATATTGAATCAAAGATGCTATAAAATATATAATTAAATTAAAAATTATATATTTTATAGCATCTTGAGGCCAAGACTTCCTACCCAGTGACACCTTAAAAACTATTCCAGGTCATTAGAAAAAAAATACAATAAAGTTATTTATTTTTGTGAGATGAACACTGTATAATTATTTACCCATATACTTACTTATAATAAAATACTTTTTTAAATGAAGCTATTCTAGACTTAATAATTTAACATTTAAAGTTTGTGTTTCTTAATTTTTTAATTGTCAATAAAAAATAAAAATAATTTATTTTGTGAAATAAATTTATAGATATTCCAGAATCAACTATAGAAGAATCACCGATTTTATTTGATAATTCTGTCAAGGAAGAGAATGTAGACATAGATGATATATGTTTATATGAACTAAGAGAAGTATTAGCAAAAAGTGGTGTTGAGAATGAAACAAATAAAATTAAAAGACTTAAACGTAAGTTTTTTTTAGCTTCACGCTGTTTCTGGAGGCAGGATAATTCCCTGGGAGCATAATTCCTTCCTTAAGAAACATCCAATCCCCAATTTCTACTAAATTCTGGAGGCATTGCGTGTTGAGTGGCGTTACTAAACGCCGCGCTCTGCGTAGTTAATTTTGCGTTTGTGTCGTTATTACACATGTCCTTTTTTTCGAGTGGGATTAGAACCCATAATCTGGTACACCTGTGCCCCTGCTCAAGCGTGCCACTGTAAACGCGCCAGATGCCATGACTGGCCTGAAGTAGTAAAAGTACATTAAATTTAATTAGTTAATTTTAAAGTAAGTTAAATTTAAATAAAAGAAGATTCTAAGACGAAAAATGTATCAACATTTTTAACATAACATTATAATATATTTTTTTACATCTGTCTAGGTAGACGCTAAGCACGCGCACACTGCACACAAAGTTTTTCCCGCGTAAATTCCGATTTCACAAAAAAATTAGGATAGTAAATAGCCTTTCTGCAGATCCATAATCACCTGTATCTTTCAGTGTTGATCTCATAATAATCGGATCATATAATTAATCATTTTCCAATCAACATTGAAAACTAAAGATTTAACCAATTTTATAAAACAGTTGTATAAAATAAAATTACTCTCTTACCAATTAGCAATTTTGTCGAACTTTTTAAAATTGATATAACGTTTTTATGTATTGGAATAAAACAACAATGAAAACTAAATGTTAAGGGAAGCTTGCCAGAATTCTATAACGAAAACTGCATTTAAATTGTTTAAACCGTTTCTGAGATTAACGTGAACAAAAGTACAGACAAAAAGAAAAAAAAAGAAAAATTATTTGTTTTGGGTTTTGTTCTTGGTTACATTGATGAATACCCCCAATAATAGTTTTTCTGATATATTCCATGTACAGACACTAACCTGTTAGGATTTTATTAACGTACAGATATTGTTTAAATATATATGTATGTAAATGTTTCCCTTTTATTGAAGCTTGTAAAAAAACAATAAAAAGTAAAGAAAACGAAGATTTACCCCTAAAAAGATTATTAGATGAAGAAAATACTATTGAATCAAAAATAAGAAAATACAAAAAGAAATTAATAAAAACTAGAAGTATACCTGGTGATAAAAGTAATAATTTAAGTAAGTATGAGTAACATTGTTATTTTTTAACTTTTAATTTCACGCTGTATAACGCACATAGCAGGGTGGGCAGAGGGAACATAGTGTCAAGATATTTCGTTTCCCACATACCACCCTATTTTTCAGACATTGCGTGTTGTGTGGTGGAACTCTACGCTGATTTTTGTTTTGTTACCAGAGCAAGGAAATACAAATAATACATTCCCCTGAATCAGATACTGCCGCTGCGCCACCTTAGTTAAACGACGGCCTTAGTTAAACCGGAATCGTTTAAATAAAAATTCTAGAAATCATTCTCGTTCAAATACATATATGTTAGCACTGTCTGGGATGATTTTACCTATTTTTATTTTATTAGGAGGTCTTTTAGGCTTAATACACAGAATATCACGGAGATTTAATAATTGTGTCTGAACACTAAATTCTTCCCTTTCAAATATATGCAGGAAAGAAAATCTCGTCTTGGTTAGACGAGACAATTCTAAGCATTTTTTTACATATTTCAATTTTATTAGGTGCACACTAAATATAGCTAGCTTAAAATGATTTTAGAAAACTGTCCAAAAGGCGCGAGTTCAAGTTTCGGAGCGTTTAAAATTTTTGCGTTTGAATATTTTTATAGAACTTTCTTGAATTTATAGTTTTGAAAATACATATACTATTTTATTTCAGATCTGGTAGCTTGCGTTTTAAATTTAACGCGAGAACAAATTATGTTAGAAAGAAGCAAAATGTTGGAAGATCCCAAATATGTTGATATGACATACAAATGTGAGGATTGTGTTAAAGGGTTTAGATATAAAGATTCATATGACAATCATATGTTGAAACATAGTAAGGTATTATCATTACTTTAATATCTTTCCTTATTCTATACAATCTCGGCGAATATTATAAAACTGTAGAATTTGTTTGTTTGAATGCGCTAACCTTGGGAACTATCGAAAATATCTATAGGGAAACTTACATTATTTGTTTCCTTTTATCTATGGAGCAATGCCACAGGAAGGACTAAAAAAATACTAGTTCCATAAGAAATACTAGTTCCATAATAAGAAAAAAAAATAAGTCTTAAGTAGTAGTAGTAGTAGTCTTAGTCTGAAAATAAGTTTTTAAAATAATCAGTTTTGTAATGTTAATTTACAACCGCGATGGTTATGGGTTCGCTTTCCACTCGGAAATGAACTATTTTCACTTCCTGGTTGCAAAAAGAGGATTTTTGAGGATTCGGCAGAAAGTGGAGAACACTAAATTAGTAGGAAGCCAGAAAAAACTCTTAAAAATAGTGATTTTTCATTTATTTTTTTATTACTGCAGACAAATGGCGATCACGAGTGTGACATTTGCAAGCAGAGAATGAAAACACTTGAACATTTATTAGGTCATCAAAGATATCACAGAATGTAAGTATTACTTTGACATAGAGTTCGTAGGAGAGATTTTTCATCTTGGATAGAAGGTCTCCTTTTACCGAGTTCTTTTTTATCTTATCGTTTAAATTGAAACAGCGACGGTGTTTCCCTGAAAATAGAAAAAAAATGTTTACTTCATGGTGTATCAACAATGTTAACAGCTTCTGCATAATTTTCATTTGAGAATCTATACCCACAGCTTGCCACGTTTACAGTCACACGCTTGTACCTCTGCTCCACCACTAGCATCAGGCGTCACGACTGGCCTTCACAAAAATAATTGCTTTATTCATATATAATAAAATGTTAAATGTTAAGTTAGCAAATATTATTCTTAAATATAATATTTATTGTGTAAGATACACGATTTTAAATTATTTTTAGATATGACGTCTGTTGATTTTGATATTCGTTGATACTGTTAATATAATATGCTTGTAATACCAATATATTAAAATGTTCCTTTTAAATCACTTTATTATTGAAAACGACATTATAGTCCGTTTTGTAGTTAATTAATGTTATAGATTTATTGAAATTATATTTAGAATATATTTGGTACAATTACAACTTTTGTGAAATAGTAAAATAATAATGCTGTTTCTAATCTGAAATAATTAGGCTTACAATGAACATTGAAATGTTCGTAAAATTAAATTAGTCCCCCAGTTAGTTAGTAGTTAGCTGTTACACACTATCTCTTAATAACAGGTTTTTTAGGGTTCCGTAATTTATATTAATATTGCAGACGATATAAGTGTATAGAGTGTGATCTCATAAGAATAGACAAACTAACGATAAGGGAACACTATACATCACACCATTTGCCAGATTATTTCGTCTATAGATGCTCTCTCTGTGCCAAAGGTTTTAAGTAAGTATTACTTTGAATTTTTTTTTAATATCACGTTGTATCCCGTGGGGGATGTTCCACGGAAATGTCTTAATACTGCCTATCCTCCCGTAGGAGGGGTTCCGTTCCTCCTTCCTTTTTACCAAATTCTTGAATTATTGCGTGTTGAGTGGTGGAACTGAACGCCACGTTACTACTACCAGAAAGGCACAATGAAAATATTAAAGATATCGTTCCGCCCTAGTGAATATCGAACCCAAAACCATCACGTTTACAGTCGCACGCTTCTTTTCTGTCAGATATCACTAGAAGGATGCTAACAATATAAGTTACAAGCATGCCTATAAGAATTTCTATGGAGCCTGGTAAGCATGTATAGTTTAGTGGTCAGAGCGCTTAGACGGCCCATGAGGCTGCTATATTAAAATTTCTATGCATTTTTCTAAAAAAAGTATATTCTCTTTGCTTAAATGATTTAATTAATTATTGATTTACTTAGAAAAAACACATTTTTTTAGGCGTCAAGTTTCATTAAGAAAACATATGATCAATAGACATACACCTCACGTACGTCAACAATGCAACCAATGTCCCAGAAGTTACGCGAATAAAGAGGCTTTGAAAACACACGTTATAAAGTGAGTCTTTTATCCATTTTAATCATTGTGGCGTAGTGTTCCAGCGTCTCAGGGCGATGATAGTGGAATCGATATTTTATTTTACTTTTAAGGGAAATAAATATTAGAGTATGTGAATGAATCATGAATTACCATATACATCATTACAAAATGAGGCCGTCGTAACCCAATGGCACAAGCGTGTGATAGTAATCGCGACGCTCGTGGGTTCGATTCCCACTCAGAGGAATAAATTTTTACATTTTCATTTCCTCGTTCTGGTAATAAGGCAAAAGGGGCACACAACTCCAGGAATATTTAGCGTTGTCTGGGAACTAAATCACTTAAAACTAGATTTCCTCTGCCTACCCTGTTACGTGCGGGATACAGCGTGAAGCTAAAGCATAAGCATAAATAATATGATTATATTTTTTTTACAGCAAACATTTAGACAAAATAGTGATAAAGAAGGAAATATGTAATGTGTGTGGCGCGGGTTTCACAAGTCCGTCGCGTTTGAAGGCTCATATGATGAAACATATTGTTAACAAAAATTATTATTGCGTAGAGTGTAACAGGTGAGTAGAAAAAAAAATTCGATGAGCACGAGTCGGCCTCACCCACCGAGGGTTCTGTACAATAAGGCTCGAGCTTTTTCTGAAATTCAAGCTTAGCCAGAACCCTTTCACCTGATACCTAACTAGCGGCTTTAATACTAAATTATTTCGCAATCATATATATAATCACAGTTAAAAATATAATATTATAATATGTTTTATTTTCAGAAAGTTCAAGAGTCATCACGGCTTAAACCAACATTTAAAAGTTGCCTCCCCGCATGTTAATTATAAAGATTTACCGTAAGTGTTATATTTTTAGGGTTCCGTCGCGAAAGATTAAAACGGCACTGGGATGTTTGCCTGGCTGTATTGCATGAACCGTGACACGTAGACAGTTGAAATTTTCACAGTTCATGTACTTCAGTTGTCACTATAACAATAAACTCAATAAAAACCAAATAAATTAAATATTTAAGGCTACTCGACTCGCACTTAACCGGTGTTTACTCAGGAGGAGAGCTATTTATTCTCCGCTTCCTACCCAATTTCGAAATTTAGCGTCATGGGTGGTGAAACTTATCCAACTTGTCTTAACACTTTGTCTTGCCACAGTGGAGAATGATAATTATTTTATTATTATCTCAGGTCTAAATTTAGACCAGTCGTGGCGCAGACGTACAAAGTGTGACTAAAAAATTCGATTGGTTGTGAGTTCGATCCCCACTCGAGGAAAAGAAATATATTTAAATTAAATTTGTATTTTCGTTTCTGCGCTCTGGTGTCGAAGCAAAGCAAGGTGTTGAATTCCGCCACACATCACATAATGCCTCCAGAATTCGGCGGAAAGTGAGGAACGGAGTGTCTAACGCTAGGTTCCTTCTGTTTACTCTGATGTGTGCGGGATACAGCGTGAAGTTGAAAAGAATGGTCTCTTTTGGGGAATAAACTCACAACTATCTTGTAATCAATGCCTGCCAAGACCATATTTTAGTCTTACATATACTTATTTAATACGATCCTATTTTTTCAGCTTTCAATGCGACCACTGTGAGAAAAGATTCGGAATTAAAAGAGATGTATGGAGACATATGAATAGTGTACATCTCAATATAAAACCTTATCAGTGCGACAAGTGTGATAAGGTGAATTGACATATCAACTTTTTAATTTAAAATAAACTAGTAATAAGTGTGACATAACTGAAATGTTCAATACAAATGTTTATTAATCTAGGAAAAAATATTAGTACTAGTTACAATTGCATGGCGTAACTTATTTTAACATGGGGGCATTTAGTTTGTTTACAAGAGAGACTAACAGGTCGTCAGGTCTTAACGCAATGTAATTTTTACCTATTAAAAATAAAAAATCTTCATAAAAATTAAAGTAAAATTTAGTGCAATTAAAGTATCAGTTACTTACGAATATTTACGTACAGCCATCTTATTATATTCTAAACAACTCTCTCTTGCTCATAAGTAACATATGGAAACAATTTTTATATATTCCTATTCCTTAGTAATAAGACACTACTCAAGACTTACGTCTATTAAAAATTTTGAGGCCACGACATTAAAACTGTTTTCACCGCCTTCCGAATTACAGAGAGCAGAGAAATAAAAATTATTTATTTCACCGGGTGATGCCCTGAAAATAAGTATCGTGTCAAATTCATTCAATGAAATATTTAGTGTTTTCATTTCCTCGCTCTGACAACGTGGTAAACAATGCCTCAAGAATTTGGTGGAAAGTTGGTAGTGGAAGTGTCTTGATGAGAATGGAGTGTCATAACACTAGGTTTCGAGGTTGCCTCATAGACTCTAAAGTAGAGATTGCATATATGCAATCTAAAATTTTCATCAATCCTCGAGTTGGAAATCTAAAATAAATTAAAAATTTTACTCGTTTTTCTAGGCATACGTAAGTTCTTCATCGTTGACGGAACACACGCGTTTCGTTCATGAAGGGTACAAACGACCCAAGATATACGCTTGCCCTATGTGTGATAGAGTATTTGATGTAAGTACCTATTTATATTAATAAGAAAAACCCACTTGATATTTGCCCATGAAACAGGTTACTTCTTGTGTTTTCCCGCATAGCTAGTGTTAAATACTCCGTTCTTCACACTTCACAATATACAATGATATACGAGTACATATATTAAAGAACAAATTTTATAACAAGAGCTTTCTTTTATTGAAAATGAATATTCGGGTTTCTAAATTAAATTTATGCGGTATTGGGTTCATACGTCTCTTCACACACAATGTACCATGTCCCGAAAATTGAGAAGACAGAGTGTCTTCACACTAGATTCCATCTGGCTACCCTGCTGAAGCGAAAATATATATTGTTTAATTTACAGCGTGCCGCGACATGTAAAGTACACATCCGTACGCACACTGGGGAGCGTCCGTACAAATGTCAATATTGTGAAGCCACCTTCTCCCAGTCGAGCATACGAGCGACGCACGTGCGCCTCGTGCACCTGCGACTCACGAGGGACGGGAAACCGAAGCGACCTCTGCCCGAGCGAGAGAGTACCTCGTGCTAAATGAACCATATTATAAAGTTATTTATACTAAAGAGATAGTAGAGAACTCTTCTTGACTAATGCTGCTCTGGTACTCGGGCCTCTCGACGATATAGTGTTTGTGAGCGAGATAGTTATAAAGAATTCTCTTATCTAACTCTTCTTGACTAATGTGACGAATATGACATTCTAGAGTGTTAGTATTAGATTGTGAAGTTAATAAATGGATTTAAAACATAATATATATTGTCTTATTTTTTATTAATTTGAATACTTAATCCCCTATTCACTTTTCTCGCTCAAAGGATAAAAAAATGAAGGACAACGATGTATTTTTTAAAGTTGTAGCTTCTTCCCGACTGCTAAGGAAGGGCTATGTTTTTCGTGCGTATCTTGTATGTATGTAATATTTTTTATTATCTCATATCTCCAGAACCGCTGAACGGATTTACATTATTAGGCATATTCGTATAGCATTACTAGAGATGTTCCGAACTCAGGAATGTAACCACAATACGAAAGTAATGAGCATGAGGTAATGAAGACCGCTTTCCAAGAGTGTATCATTAAATTCGTTTTAACAGCCCAAGTGTTCTTAGATAGGGACGTTAACAAAATAATAATGGCGGCTGTAGAAATCCATTGAACTTAGTGAAAAAAAAAATACTTTCGAACGCCACAATATAGGTATCAACTTCAAGACCGTGGATTCAAAAAGGTGTATCATGATTATTATTACCATAATGAATCCTAACAAAAAAAAAGAAAAATAAAAAAAATATTTAAAAAAAAAACAAAAACCCCGACTCCATAAAACTAAAAATAAAATAAAATTAAACTCTAGCCTATTGTGTACAGGGTAGATTTGGTCATATAAGTAATCCATGAAACACAAACACAAAGTAGATAATGTCTCGATCAATAATAGTAGAAGTCTCGAAGTATTAATAACTACATAGAAACAGTATTAATGGTATTATTTGGTACATATTAGTTAATATCGATATTGAATTGGCACAGACGAGATACACACAAGGAATGATTAAAATAACCCACTCTTAGGAAAAAAACATACTTTCTTTAGAAAATGTATACGAAGAAATATATTTTCGTCAATTTTGTCCCCTCTCTCTAATAAAATGTGTGAGCAGACTACCTGCCTCTTATTCTGGAATGTAGAATTTTCTTGAACTGTTCAATTTATATTATTACCTACAAGAAAGATTTTTTCTAAGTTGTGGGCAGAGCATGCCGCATATTTCTTTCTACAAGACATACGAAAATCGTCATACAGGAATCGTTTTAATATCTATGAAGTAGAAAAAAAAAATGATTCACAATACCAATTCACTCTCCCCAAAATCTACCACTTTAGGCTATAACGTGTTTGTAAATCCCCCATAGTTATATTACAGTTACACTATAAATCAATTGAAAACAGTTAAATCCATATCTATATTTGGCATAGATATATGACCAGGTCAAAGCTACGTTTTGTTTACTATAGGATGTGAAGTACAGACTACAGTGGGGGAGGCGCGTCCCACGGGAGCGTGTTCATCCGCCGCCGCGCGGATGTACTGAGATCCGGTGATGCGTAGGATAACATACGTCGGGATAAATCTCGGCATTTATCTTATGATATATATTTTAACTTTACGTTTCTTGTATATAGAAAAGCTAAGGAAAACGTGAACGAATGGGGATAAAATAACCCGTATTCCTTAATCTTGCCCCAGTTTAGAGACGTTATGTGTTGAGTTGTTACTTCGTCGTCCAAGATAGAGTTTTGTTTCTTCATTGTAATATAATCATTGCTCCGATGTGATATTAAACCCACAAACTGATATATAGTGAAATATAATGCATAATTTTGTATAGGTATAAACAAAAATATTTTATTTTTATTTATAAAATATTTTATTAACAAGAAACGCGGGTTCGAGTCGAGCTAACAATCCAACTTTGGCCTCTACACTATTATTATTTTAAGTCTTTATATTCTTTTTTAAAAACTTTAGCTCTTATTTAAATGGAAACTTTTGACATACAAGTAATTTAATTAGGTCTATTACGAACATGAATATGTTAATTATTGAAAATCATATTATAAAAAATCATATTATAAAAAATATGATTCCGTCTGTCTAGAAAATCTTAAAATTTTCGACTCCTCAACTAGGTATATAACAATAGTGTAGATTTAGAATAAATACCTACCTACACTAATATTAAACTAGTATTCCTTAAAAAAATGTACCTATGATAAAAGTAAATTTAAAATATTAAACATAATATGTTGAGATCTATCTTCGTATTAAAACATCATGGTCACCAGCTCACAGTACGTTGTACATTCACACCTCGGGAAACGTTTAGATGGATACAGCGCACGCTTCCTATGTTTCCTGGATTCAATTTGAAACATGGCCGTAATATACTATTATAAGTATTGACGGATTGTTTAATGGCTATTATCTCATAAATATGGTGAAATAATATTTAGTTAAAAAAAAAACAAGTGCTGTAATACGTGTTCGAAGCTATAAATATTGTAAGAATAAGCTTGAATGGTTTACTAGTAACCTCTGAAGACTATTCAGGTCCTGGCTTCATCATCAGATCAGCTCGATGATACCATATTGTTGTATTGTCACTTATTAGCTACGAATAACTATGTGCCTAGTTTCATGATGATAAAATTAGTACAAGTGGGTAAAATTCAGTTTCTTGGATTTCATTAGTAAAAACGGGGTTGGAAACTTTAAAAGAATAAAAAAAATAGCTAGAGTGATTTTATCCCAAAGATATTTCCGTTAGAAACATATTATAAAAATTTATTGTGATAATCTAAATACTTTGTTTTTATATATTTTAGTTATCACATAAAATACAATAAAAGATGGGGATTTTTTTTTCTGTTGTACAAAATAAACGCGCGGTGTCGAGTACATTTGGTCACTTGTGGATTAGAGACTAATGCAGACCATACCTTTAGGTAAAATTTAGATTTGCTAGTTGGCTAATTGCACTCCAAAAACAGATTTCTCACTTTTTGTCCAATTTTCGAAACATTTCGTTTTGAATAATGGAATTCATCGCCATGCGCCAATACCAGAGGGACTAAATGACAATAACTTAAAAATAAAAAAAATAAATAATCAAATTAGCTTCACACTGTAACTCGCACACAGCAGGGTAGGCAGAGGAAGACTAGTGTTAAGACACACTTCAACACTATCTGCTGAATTCTGGAGGCATTGCGTGTTGAGTGGCAGAACTCAACGCCGCGCTTTGCCTCGACACCAGATCGAAGAAATGGTAATATACCTAAACGTAAATATATATTTCACTTCCTAGATAGGGAATCGAACCCACATCCACAAGTTACAGCCCCTCTGCGCCACGACCGCCTAATGACAATAACTAATTCCCCCGATTAATATTAAAACGACAATCAACTCATTGTCTTTGCAGTCAGGCGCTATGCTCAACGTCGGCTTAAGTATATTTAAATATATTTTTTAAGAAATAATGTAAACATAAGACCAAACATAATCAATCATTGTGACTACGAATATGCATAATGCTCCATCCCAAGAGAGGGAATTTCAAGGCCTCTATCGATCTCGTGACCCAGTTCTCATGGGGGCTTAAGGGACTGATTGTTGCAAAAATAAATTGTAACTTGGAATTGTATTTAATCTACGTTTGTTACTTCTATGTAGGAAAGTTTGTTAAATTTTGTAACGAAGGGATTGTAACGAATTAATCTTATTTCTTATTGTAGGTTCGATTTATTAATTACATGTTTCAGCATTTTTGTACATGTGTCTTATAGTGTCTAGAACCACTAGTATTTTTAGAAGACAAAGTGATAAAAGCTTTTTAATGATAATTTTGGAAACTTTTCAATAATTTTCTTTCCAACAATAATTTTACAACTTACAATTATTTCCTCTTAACGCTAGGTTCCCTCTGTAGACAGAGGGAACCTAGCGTTAAAATACCCATATTTCGCCGAATTTTTTTAGGCAATTCGTGTTGAGTAGCGGAACTCAACGCCGGGCTTAAGGCCTAGTGCCAAAGCGAAGAATTGAAAAAATATTGTCAATAAAACCTCTTTAAAAATAACCTTGATTTAAAAAAAAAATTAAACAATATTTAAGTAAGTAAAAATTTGAAACCATATACAATGGTCGTGTATTCGTTTCCCACTCATAAAAAATATTGTATAAAATGTACTTTCGTTTACCCGATCTAGTAACAGCGCAGATAATTATTTATACCCAACACGATATGTCTCTGTAAGAGATTAATGAAGAACAGAGTAGTATACCACAAAATTTTTAATTGAGGTTTTTGTGGCTCAGATTTCTTCAGGTTCGATTTCAATTCGGTATAATGCATTACATTTATTTTCTAGTCTTACCATGCCTTCTGGTAACAAGCGCGACGTTAAGCTCTGCCACGTATTACGTAATATCTAGAGAATTGGATGAAAAGTGGGGAACGGAATACTCCGTTCCATATAACTAGGTTCCCTCTGCATATAGCAGGGTTGCTATATGCCGACTAGATACAAGCTATTTTTAAAATTTTAACAAGTTATATGAAGAAAAATAAACAAATAATTTGTGTAGTATGAAACAGCAACTATTTCCATATTTAGTTAAAAAAGCTACACTGACATAACAAAATATAAAGATATGTGGCACAATATAAATATTTTCATACAGAGCGTTTTACACGTGTTCTGGCATAATTTTGTTTGATATTTCATCCAAAATATTAAAATACAATGCCATTTTTTACTTCACTCTCGCCAATTTTACGTGGAACTTATGAAATGTGTGATATAATAAAAATGTATGTTTATCAAAACTGAGACAGCGGCATTTCGAATACCATATTCTAACCCAGATTTTTCAGGTATATATTATTTATGGACATTTGAAGTATTCAGACAGTGTGAGACATTCTTTCAGAAATTTGGCCTTAACTAGTAATGTGCCATATCGATGCTTTACAAAAAAATATTGATATATTTTGTCTTTCACTTTTTATGACCCTGCGACCTCCGATGATGTGGCAGTTGAACTACCACTATACTAGTAGTTAGAAAACATAGGCGCGGTCAGCTATGGCTGAAAAAAAAGCTGAAATGAACATAAAGCGAAGCATGTCAACAAAGTCAAAGAGAAAATGTGGATTCATGTAAACGTAAAATATACAAGGCTAATGATAAAATGGCTTGTCCCATGGCCTTTTTGTAGGTTTTTTACATTCACAATAGATTCATATCTCGTGGTAGGTATAGCAAAAAATTCATTAATTTGAAGACACCGCCATTCACACTTTCTAATATATTTAAAAATATAATTTATGTCAAATAGTGTTATGGGTCCGATTTCTACTCAGAGGAAGAAATCGTTTTCATTTCCTCCTTTCGGTAACGAAATTCGGCGTTGAATTCCGTCACTCAACATAAAATATCTTAAAAATCAGCCGGAAAGTGGGCAACGGAGAGTGTCAGAAAAGTAGGTTCCCTCTGCCTACCCTGCTACATGCAGATACAGTATAAAGCTGAAAAACGAAATGTGCTAGGTAGCAGAACCAACGACCACTAAATCAGTAAAAAATACATGTCCATTAGGCCCCTCTAATGCTCTCAAACGATAAATAAAATAAAAATCACTATCCCCTTTTTTCTGACATTATAAAAAAAAATCTTTTAGCTTTAGCCACTGCTCTAAAGCGGATTAAAATGTAAATAGAGATAAAAACTACTTGTTACGTACGTCGTTTTGGTCGTTATCACGTCGATATTACCAAGTTTGCAAATCTGGCGTGAAGGGAAATGAGTTTTCCACGTTTTATGTCAGTGCTTTCGAGCTTTGTAGTGAGCCTTTGGTGATAAAATGTGTAAGGATTGTATAAAATATATGAGTATATGAGTATATGGACTATAGAGTCCCTTGACTCTATATAAACTATTAAATTATGTCTTTTGGTTTTAGTTTCATATTGTATCCTACATTTAGCAGAGTAGGTAGAAAGAATCTAGTGCTAAGACACTCCGTTCTTTACGCACTATCCAATTTTGAAAACACTGTGTGTTAAGTGACGGCACTCAACGCCGCGTGGTGGTTTTCTTACCAAAGCGAGGAAACGAAAATAATTCTTAAGTTATTGTAGTTATTATTTATAGTGTATTAATTCATTGAATAATTAACATTGCAATTGTGCAGTTATTATTAATGTATTAATAGTAATTATGAGGCCAGCCGTGGCGCAGGGGCACAAGCGTGTGACTGTAAACGAGACAGGTTGTGGGTTCGATTCCCACTGGAGGAAATAATATATATATTCTTTTAAATTCCTCGCTCTGGTACCTAGATAAAGCGCGGCGTTGAGTTCCACCGCGTGAACACGCAATGCCTCTATAATCCGGCGGAAGGTGGGGTACGGAAGCGGGGTCACTTAACATTAGGTTCCTAAGTTCCCTTTGCCTCCTCTGATATGTACGGGATATAGCGTGAAGATAAAAAAAATAAAGTTATTATTAAACGCTAAACTATTGGGTTCAAATCGCACTCGATGTTAGGCATAACTTCTGATGTACGATTTAAATATATCTTACTTTCTATTATTAAGCTTTATAATAAAGGCATAACCTTCGAAAAGGCGAACGTAAATAAGTTAATTATTAAGTTCTCTTTACTTTACAAAATAAAGTCAACAATTGATGATAAAGAAAAAGCCAAATCTATGTACTTTCTCATTTATACATAAAGTTTTTTGTGCTATTTTTCTTTTATAAAAAAAATAAATATATAAATACCTGGAATAAAAAAAAATTTTTGCTGTTACCTAAAATTTTATTACAAATCTAAGAAATATACAAAATATTTCAATGGTAATCTCGGTAGGGTGTGTGATGCTGGGCGCATGCGCGTTTCCTAGGACATTTCATCCCTTGGAATCGTCCTTTGTCTTACACCGACACGACCGCTGAACGGGTGTCACTCATCTTAACTTCTAAGGGCGGGAAAAACGTAAGTATTATATTAAACATATATAGTTATCCTATTTGAATGAATTAAAGTATTCAATAGATATTTAAGCGTAAAATCTACTTTAGTTCGTATAAAATTCCAGTCAAATTATGTCCCTTTTCATAATTTACGCAGTTATTCCATTGAAGGTGTCCTTAGAGCTTTGCAGTTTGTGTACATTAATTTAGTAAGTTCGAGATGTAGTTTTTATAAGAAATAATTTTTTTAGAGTTTAAAAGATATTTGGTTATTTCGAAATATGATAAGTAGTCGGAATTTTTTTTCTTTATTCAGATTACTTGCCAAATTTCATCATTATAGTGCTAAGGGCCCTATAGGTTTTGATTACGCGGCGCATAAAGTTAGTAAACATAAATTTGTCACTTTTCCTAACATTTTAGTTATTTCTAATAACATATAACTATTTTTTATAATTAGACAGCATTATTCTATACTATACTCCATGCTCCAATTTTATTTCCTGTCTGTCTGTGAAGACCGTTTATCTTAAGATCACTGGAGGCATCAAGCAGAAATTAATATCAAACCTCTAGATCTATGGTCCCTTGAAACAGAAAAATGAAACCTCTACGTAAACGCAATCAAAAGATTTCTACATCATTTTTGATGCATTTTGTATAAAATTTACCGAGCAAACAAAACCTATAGGGTAGATACTTCCCGTGGACCAATAGTTATAAAATTGAGAACGAAGTGAGAACTTATAAGACAAATAAAGAAAAAATCCAAAACGTGAAAATTTATGGGTATTTTATAGAAAAAATCATTACAAACTTATATTTGTAGTTCATTTCATACAAAATTACATATGGCCGTAAACTAAAGTTTGTCAACTGTTGTACTTCTGTTGACCTACAACTCTTTTATACTGTATAACCTCCTGATTGTAGGATACAGAAGAGATGCATATAAATCTTTAGTTTTATTCCATTAAAGAACAAAAAATAAAATAAAAGTAAAATATGTCCCTTCTAAAATGTGGAACTATCTTTTATTTTAAATCGTGGCGCAGTGGCACAGCCTTTAACTATAAGCGAGACGATTGTGGACTCGATTCCCATTAGAGGGGTCTTTATTTGCTCGTTCTGATAACAAGAAGCACTGGGTTAAGTTCCATCACATAATACGCCAGATCTCGGAAATTGTGTGTTGTGCGGATTCCTATTTCTTCCTATTCCAAGTTTCTATTTAAACATAGACATTTCTTAAATTACATGGTAGGAATAAGAATATAAAATACCGAGCTCGTATTTAGCGGACATATTCTGGTGAAACCGTAATTTTCGACCCATTTTCTGTGATTAAAACAAAAGGAAGCAATTATTCTACACGTACCACTTTCTTAGAAATGTTCTTCACATGCATATGGAACTAACAAAAAGATCAAAACACTTTATACAACATAAAATGAATAAAACACAATAGACCACAAAATTTACATATATGAATCATATCTGTTCCATTCAGTGGAAAGTGGGGAACGGTAGAGTATTAATGGGAATGGAATGTCTTAACAAACTATTTCCAGGATTTCTCTGCCTATATGCGGGATATAACGTGGGGCTAATAAAAAAATGTCAGTTCTAAATAATATATAGGACTCTTTCGTTAAGGAAACTGTCTGAGACAAAAGACAGACGAAACTACTGTAAAGTCAAAATTTTGCATATAGGTGGATTATAGAGTCTATGGGAGAACGACGTACGTAAGACAAGGGAGAATTCGCTTATTGTGGAGCTGCAGCTTCACTGATACTGGAATTGCTTCATTCGTGAATATTGATTTTGGTAATTTTTCGTGAACTATGTATTGAAGTGTTGCTTATTCTTCTACCAATTTCTTTAGAATATTGTTTATTAATATATTTGATAATATTTGTCCAAAATATATATATTCATCTACATATTTAATAACTTCTTCATCTATCTCAATGTTTCCCTTTATATTGCTTGACATTATTTTAGTCTTCTTTAGGTTCACAGATAAGCCTGCCTTCTAGTTTGATTATTTAGTTGTTGTAATATAGTTTTCAGAGTATTAGATTTTTCACCAAATATGACGATGTCATCGGCGAATCTTAGATGATTTAGTTTTATTCCATTTATAATGTATTCTAAATAATCCAACTCTAAAGTTCTGAATAAACTTTTCAATATAGCAATAAAAAGTTTTCATGAGATTGGATCGTCTTGCCTAACACCTTGCTGGATACTAAATTCCTCTCCTGGTTGTTCTAATGGTACTTTTGCTCTAGTATTATATAAACTTTATTTAAAATGAAACATTTTATGCGTATGTGTATTTACAATACAGGGTGTATTTACAATACAATAATATAATATACATATCTTAATACAATCTAACAAAAGGCTACATAGAAACCGAACTATAACAAAACTATCTCACTCATATACTATTAGAACTAATCGTCGATTTATCCATGCCGGCGAATCACGCTCCCGTGATCCGATCCTTCCGGGGGGGCCCGTTCCAACTACAACTAGCTACGGTCATAAATTCTTTCAACAACTGACATTTAAAGGGTTAGTATCTACAAAGTGGGTGCGATGGTACACAATTTAAGCACATTCGTGTCCAAGCATGTGGCGGGACAACACGCACCTGTCAAACTCTCCGCCGCCATATTGTCAGTTTTGACGTTTGCTTTTGATTGTGCGTTCGGATACTTGTACTAGTATTGTGTTCAGTGATATAATGTTATTTTAGTGGTTGTGGTGTGTGTGTTGTGAACGTGCTGTGTGTGTTTTTATTGTAAGTTTATACATATATGTTATTTCTAGATTATAATATTAATCTATACTATGGTTTTAAGAATGAAATCGTACTAAGAATAAAAAAATATAGGTAAAATCAGAGTTCAGAGCGTAAGACCGGTCCAGGCACAGTCTCTAGTAACGGGGCAAACCGCGGTGTTGAGTTGAGGCGGAAAGCGGTAAAAATTATACAATGTTTTGTGTTTTGTTTTAAAAACATTTCGAGGACCTTAAATTTATTTATCTCTGTTATTTAGTAGGGTACTTTCATTTCAAATAACAATACAAAGCTAACCCCGCATTTTTGTTTTTTATATCTTCCACATATCATAACGTTACTTCTATCGCTACCAATCAAAATAAGGCAAAGCGCGTTGAGTGCCGCCACTCAACACACAATACCTCCAGAATTCATCGGAAAGTAGGAAACGGAAATGTCTTAATGGGAACAGACTGTCTTAATACTAGGCTCCCAGGTTCCGTCAGCCTAACCGGCTATGTACAGGATACATATAGTGTCAACCTGAAAATAATACGATAGTAGGGGATGGATAGTAAAGCTACAAGTATATGTAGCGGAAAATATTCTCATACCAATAAGTATGATAGATCGTTATGTGTACAGTTTATTGAATTAGTCGGCGGCTGGGTTCCGAATGCAATGTCAGGATGACGCCATTGTGGCTCAGTTTAAACGTTAGATACGTTCAAAGGGTGCAATAAGTTCAATCTCAGGAACTTTTTTATAAGAAAAAGTATCCATTTTTATTTTGACGACTTTTATTGTTATATAATGGACCTATGGCGTATTTATTAACAGTTTGTCAATTTTAAAAATACAAGAACCTCAAAGTACGTATATAAAAATCGGTTCACCTTTTCCAGTCATTCCGGACGAACAAAAACAGACAGACAGATACAGATTTCAAAATTGTTTTTTTTGTGTTTTAGTATCAAGTTAATCCGTATGCACTAAAAACACACGGTCATTAGGAAATCACAGACAGACACTTCCATTTTATTTATACGTATAGAGTATAGATTATTTATGTGTATTCAAGAGAAATTTATTGGTTAATTTAATATTTATCTATACTGTAATTCATTTAATAAATCGTTATTAAAATCGTTCAGATTTTATTTGATTTTAGTCGCGATAACCAACAGTTAAATACAACATTTATTAGAAAAAAATGTTTAATTATTTTATATCTATCTACGAGTAGATACACGTGCACGGCACAGCGGCATTTCATTATTTCTTATGAAATACGTGAATAATGTCCATATCTCAAAAATATTTCAATCGATTTTAATATTCTCCAGGTTGGAACATACCTACTTGATTTAAATCAAAGAAAATCATCTCAATATGACTTTAAGTTTCCAAGATATTTGTGGATAAACATACAAAGATAAATACCCTTATGAATTTTTAGCACACGTGGTTGGTGTTAATGGATACTTAAATATTATACAATCCATTCTTTTCCAATAATATTATATACTTTCATGTTTATACTGTCATTTAATTAATAAATTACATTAAAATATTTAGCATAGTTTAAAGTTGAGGTGTCTATAATTTTTAATTCGACTTTGTATTTTCAATTTTAATAACCAGAAATTTAGAATAATCGTACAATAGTCATTTAGTAAAACTTATTACTCTGTGTAAGAATAATTATATAATTAAAAAAGTACAAATTAAAATGATTCAATTTTTGTGAGGGATATTGTACTATTGGTAGCAGACAGCAAAATTGTAACCTTTATATGGAATATTTTTAACTGTTGGATTTCTTTCCGGACTTTCTCAGAAAAAATCCTTTCGGCCAGCTTTATATTCACTAAAAGATTATAAAGTTAATTATTTTAAATAAAAATTTCGAAAAGAGGGAATTTGAGTTACACTAAAATATATACATATGTAGATCTCACTATTCCATTAGTTTTCCTTAGGGCAAGACCTATCCGTGCCACAAAGCTAAAAGAGATATTGTAACTTCTCTTGTATATCTACTACTATCTTGTATATCTAATACTATTGTAATCTTAACTTAGCTTCACGCTTTATCCCTAGCGGGGTAGTCAGAGAGAACGGAGTGCCAAACGCCAAAGCGAATGAAATTCCGTTATTGTTCAATTTTATTTGATACCGGAGTCTAAAAAACTCTTTTAAAATATAGTACGAAGTGTCTTGACACTAGGTTCTCTCTGCGTACTCTGCTATAACCAGATGACATGTTAAACTGAAATCCTTCATATGTACAGTTCAATATACGAGTGCTCTATTTGCAATTACGTTGGGAATATCAACAGTTGTTATTCAATTAGCTTCTATGAATACATTCTGTGATCGTTTATTTTAAACTAGATAATAAATGTGATTTAACTTTAGTTTATAATATAACATTAAAAAGTTTAAAGTTTGTTAATATGTGCATAATATGGCTTGGCTCATGGAGCTATGGCTCACGGCTCATCTTTAAACTACTTCGTTTACTTCCTCTTAAGAAAGTTTTCGTGAAATATTTGTTTTTCTGACCTCTAAAATTACACGAGATACGAAAAGAATAAATATAGAGACATAGAGTCAAGCATTATTTCGAACCTTCAGTTTGGTAATAGTAAATATTAAACTCTTATTTAACTTACTTATTTAGCAATTAATACGGTAATCAAATAGAATTCTGAAGTTTTTATAAACTTATATTGCTTAAATAGATTAAAAGGTTTAATAGAGGACTAGTGAGTGATGATAGTGACAGAGATGCTCTAATTAAATCTATATATTTACAAAACTGACTGACAGACAGACAGCTTAAGTTCATCATATATATTTTCTTGTAAGTTAGGGTTACTAAAAGAGAACAAGAAAATATGTGTTATTTTTTATATAGTCTACGTAAGCAAAATTACTTAAACAGGATAGATAGAATTTCATTTATATGAATAAAAATATTTTTGCAGATAAAGACAGTACACGTTACTTATCTAGTCGACGTACTTTTATAAAAATGTTAATACAGTTTCCTTGACTGATATCTTGTTAGCTGGTGAGGGAAACGTTGAGAGATTGAAAAGTCGTGTGAGTAGAGATTTTGAAGGAAATAAAGAGAAAAGAGATAGAGATGGACACGAAACATGGTGGAGACGACATCGAACTGAGCGTTCAGGGAGTCAGCAGTAAAGCCAGGTAAGTATTTCAAAAATTTTAACATTTTAACATTGTACATTGATATATGTTGGCTATATAATTCTTAATATTAAATAACGTTCTATTTTAGTGAAGTGGCAACTAAATCAGATCTGCCTGAACGAGGATCGTGGGCCAGTAAGCTAGACTTTATACTATCAGTGGTAGGTCTAGCCATCGGTCTTGGAAATGTGTGGCGTTTCCCTTACCTGTGCTACAAAAATGGCGGTGGTGCTTTCCTCATCCCATATTTCCTCACTCTATTCCTGGCTGGTATTCCCATGTTCTTTATGGAATTGGCTATGGGACAGATGCTTACTATCGGCGGTTTGGGCGTGTTTAAAATTGCACCGATTTTCAAAGGTATGTTAAAAATACTGTTATAAATTAATTTTAACTGACGTTTATAATGCCTTTTTCTTATGATAAATTATACAAAAGAACTACCATGAATAGTTTTCTAACAAATAATCACAAGTGCCAAACCCATTGCCTATGGAATTTAATAAAATGAATCTATTTTCTAAATCATAGTATACTAGCTACGCATTTATTACTGTCATTTAGACCCTCTAATTGAACCCTTTAATAACCTAATGAATTTTATTAATATTCATAATTACGATCGTAAGTATCCTTTTGTTTCAAGGATTCCCAAAAACATTTGTAAAATGTATAGTGCCCTGAATTATATAGTAAATAATAGTCTATTATTATTGAAATTAATAGCATAACACATTTATTTTGCTAAATAAAATTCATTATTAATGTATCTTATAAATCAATATTTTTTTTAGGCATTGGATATGCAGCTGCCGTTATGTCATGTTGGATGAATGTATATTATATCGTCATCCTTGCCTGGGCCATCTTCTACTTCTTTATGTCTATGAGATCTGGTAAGGACTTGCAATGTGATAATACCTAAATTATCTTTATAAACGCTATCTGTATCACGTTTTTATGACAAACACTAGTAATACTAAATGAACGTCGATTCGATTCGAATTCGAATTCAAATCGAATGATTCACTGGAAAATTCTGATTCGATACAAGATGATTGCGGCTTCAATTTCTAAACCAGCAAAAGTTGTTATCATTTGAAATTAAAAAATATATATAATGCCTGTTTTCATTTTTCATAGAGGTTCCATGGGGCTCGTGTGACAACTATTGGAATACGGAGTCTTGTGTGAATCCCTACGACAGAAAGAACCTTACATGCTGGTCTGACATGGACATGACTTCTTTCTGCACGCTCAACGGAAAGAATATCAGCAAAGCCATGCTCTCGGATCCTGTTAAAGAGTTTTGGGAGTAAGTTCGTTATATTTGTTTTATTTTTGTTTAAGAAAGAAATTTAAATCTCTGTGGTAAGTTTAAATTTTTCACAGTACAATATAATGAAGCCTTGGTTGGTGGCTATTTACATATGTGTACTTATATTTTTTTAAATATGATAGAAAACTTTTAAATAAATTTTATGAAAAACGATATTGTAAAATATTATTTTCTCAACCAAATTTTTAGAGTTAACCAACAAAAATTGGATGGTACGTAATTAAATTCATATATAAATAATATAATTATATAAATTGAATGACTCACCAAATAAATACCTAATTTTCGGGTCCAAAGTATTTGATATTAATATGTTCTTTCAGACGTCGTGCCCTCCAAATTTCAAGCGGTATCGAGCACATTGGTAACATCCGTTGGGAGCTCGCGGGAACACTTCTCCTTGTGTGGATACTTTGCTACTTCTGTATCTGGAAGGGAGTGAGGTGGACCGGCAAAGTCGTTTATTTCACGGCTTTATTCCCTTACTTTTTGCTAACTGTTTTGCTTATAAGAGGTAATTTACATTTGTTTTGATCATAAGCATTAATACAATGACACATCTACATATATTTTATCCATTTTAAACCAGAAAGGTCTTTTTATTGAGATACTGATGGCCACTAACGGATGGCCACAGATTGTTTAAACAATATTTCTTTAGTTTGCATAAAAATATATAAAACATAGTGTTGAGTTAAATATACACAGAGTACCTACTCTTTAGTTTCCTCGTAGTAAATAAGAAATATAGAAACATTTTATTGAATTTATTAGGAATAACTTTACCCGGAGCGATAGAAGGAATCAAGTTCTATGTGATGCCAAACATGTCGAAACTACTCGAATCCGAAGTATGGATAGATGCGGTCACCCAAATTTTCTTCTCATATGGTCTCGGCTTAGGAACTTTGGTAGCTTTGGGAAGCTACAACAAGTTTACTAACAATGTTTACAAGTAAGTTGACACTGATATATTTAAAATTTAAATTATACACTTAAAGTAAATGAATATTTATTTAACTTAAAGTTTTTAGTTTTTAGTAATTATTTATCCATTGTCAATTTTATTTCCATTAAAATAAGTAAAAAGCTTAAATTTTGCTGGCCAAAAAGATATTTTTAATTATATGTAAACTATAATCTATTTCAATTTTCTTTCAGGGATGCTCTAATAGTGTGCACAGTTAATTCAAGTACATCAATGTTCGCCGGTTTCGTCATATTCTCGGTAGTTGGTTTCATGGCACACGAGCAGCAACGACCCGTCGCGGAAGTAGCAGCTTCAGGTAAAATTATAAAATTTTATATATTTCTTTGCTAATACAATTTGTTATCTTTACGTACCTTTCTGAAAAACCCTGATACAATAATATGGAATTTCCAATTTAATCCATTATATGTATGTGTAGATCTGAATATCCTAATCAGACTGGAGAAACAAAAATAATTAAAATTTACCTTACATCTTACGTTAAAAATGTTTCACTTACAGGTCCTGGACTAGCTTTTCTTGCATATCCTTCAGCGGTTCTCCAACTTCCAGGAGCACCTCTATGGTCTTGTCTCTTTTTCTTCATGTTACTGCTCATAGGTTTAGACAGTCAGTTCTGTACTATGGAAGGTTTTATAACTGCAGTTATCGACGAGTGGCCGAAATTACTTAGAAGGAGAAAGGAAATATTCATCGCCATTACTTGTGTTATATCTTATTTGGTTGGACTGTCTTGTATATCCGAGGTAAGTTACAAGATTTTAATGCAAGACATCTCGTATTCATTTAGAGGTTTAAAATACATATTATTTTTAGTCAAAGTAGCAAAAATAAATAAGGCCCAATATGCATTCATTTTATAATATATTTCTATCTTTAAAAATACAAAAATTTTTTAAACTTCGCAGGGTGGTATGTACGTCTTCCAAATCCTCGACTCTTACGCTGTTTCCGGTTTCTGTTTATTGTTCCTGATCTTCTTCGAGTGCGTTTCTATCTCTTGGGCTTTTGGTGTGAACCGCTTCTACGACGGCATTAAAGAAATGATTGGCTACTATCCTACTATTTGGTGGAAGTTCTGTTGGGTTGGATTCACGCCTGCCATTTGTATTGTAAGTAGATTTTTAGTAAATTAATTTTAGTAAATGTGAAACTAATTTGGCAAGTATTCATTATGCGAATCTTCTGTATCGATTTTGGTAAATGTATTACTATGTTTACATACATTCTGCTAGATTTTCTGCTAGAAAAAATATAGATCGCTATTACATATGATTAGATTTTTCTTTATTCTACACGACACAAGAAAGTTAAAGTAAGTATTGTGATAATATTTTCCTTTCATTTCCAGAGCGTTTTTATCTTCAACCTCGTTCAATGGAAACCAATTAAGTATATGAACTATGAATACCCGTGGTGGTCGCACGCGTTTGGTTGGTTCACTGCTCTGTCTTCCATGTTGTGCATTCCTGGATACATGATTTACTTGTGGCGTGTGACCCCTGGAACTAAGATGGAGGTAAAGTGCATTTTTATTTATTTAACTTCCACGCTACATCGATCATATAGCAAGATAGCTAGAGTGAACTCATTTTCGAGACATTGCGTTTTGAGTGGCGTAACTGAACGCCTCACTTTGTCTCGTTGCAGTTTGTTATAGTCCCAATATATTACTACTCACGACTCCAAGGAAATGAAGAAATCGTGGCATAGTTGCTACATATTTGCCTCAATAATTGTAGGCATGAGTCACATGTTAATTAATAATAATGCATCCTTAATTATTCGAACAGTTTTAATTTACTCAATTATTTTATAGATTTTATTATTTATGTGTTATAAAGTAATTCAATTCAAGAATTTTAATTTTAGAAATTCCACACGATCGTACGAATCCCCGAAGATGTACCTTCGCTACGCACAAAAATGCAAGCGGAGGAGCAAGCCAAGCATGCATCACCTTAAACAATTATCCGATTCCAATAAGAGTATTGAGAACAATATTATTCGATTTAAATGTAATTGTTAGAAAAATAATATAATTAACATATTTTAATATGCGACGCACAATTTTATTAGTATCAATGTTTTTGTGCCATATTACCTAGATTTAGATTTAAAATCGTATATCTTTAGTTACTACCTAGTTAGTTTAACTGTAAGTTAATTTATCAATTAGTTATTTTAACTTATTGTTAATTGTATTGATAATAATGTATTGTTAAGTTTTTTTATGATAAGGTTTTAGTCTCATCAATTTTTGGACTTTGGGTGCGTTGCGACGCGTTCATATACGTTTTTACGTTACACTATATTTACATATATATTTAGGCTTAAGTAATAAGTAGTTTTATGGTCTTCCATGTAGCCAATGCTTTATATTAGAAATGAATATTTAATCTTTTATATCGATATTTAATTGAATTTGAAATTATAATAATGTATGCGAATAGTGCATGGTGTATGTTCATTTTATAGAATTTTGTTAACGGGTTGATATCCTTAAAGGAATTAGTTGTAAGTTTGCGAATGATATTTATAGGATCTTAATATATTATATACTTATAAAAAAACGCATTAAGACGCGAGTTTGTGTGTTCTAAGCTATTAGATGCTTTTAATATATTTAATAGATACGAGTTAATGGAAAGTTATTAATTTTTATCATTAAAATTTCTATAACAGCTTTTGGTTGAGCTTTAATAGATTTTAGCTTTGTTTAAAATTTTAGTTTCAACTACTGTGTTCTGTCGAGACCAATCAAAATAATGATATACTGTAGATTTTTATTATACAGAAACATTTGGCCTACAATTTGTACAATATATTTTTAAAACATATTTACACAAAAAAGTAATTTTATAATCTTTTTTTCTTAATTTCAATGGAATGTGTGGATTTCCAAATAAAATATAATATTAAAATTTTACTCTATTTATAATGATATAGTCAATTTCAATTAGCGTAAGTCAATTTGAGTGGTACAAGTATGGAAAATTATAATCATTAGCTTTAAGGAGAATTATTGCCAATTTTATGCTTTATGTTTTACTATTTTTTTCTTGTGTTTAATGTTATTGAGTATAGTTTATAATATGTTTATTGTTTAGTTTTAATCTTCATTAAGAAATCATTTTATTAGAACAATTTCTCATATTTATTTAGTTATTGTTTATTATTACATTACGATGGAGGGGTGACATCGATTATATTCTCTGAAATGGCCAAAAAAATATTAATATAATGCAGAAAAACTGAAAATGATGTTAAAATTATTATTAAAAGAAAACATTACAAATATTTTTTCCAAGACTTAGCTTACAGTGATTTTTACCCTCTTAGTTGGGGAACTTGGGCATAGGAATGGGCGGTCATGTGGACTGTGACACCCAAAATTTACAAGAAAATAAAACACAAAAAAGATCAGTTCAAGGCTCATTAAAAAAATATTATAGAAAATATTTCAAAATACATCCGTTTTATATACCCATATTGTAAACAGTATTTATGCATTTAATTCCATTAATTAAAAATTATTATCTACATATCAGAATGAGGAAGGAAAATTTTGTGTTGTTTAATATTTTGTGCCTATATTTATAATAATGTAATTACATAGATAAATCTATTTATTTCATTAAACAGTAAATTGAATATGTGTTTTTTATTTGTAAAATAATATACTTTTTATAGGAGCTTCACTTTTCCGACATAGCAGGGTGACACTGTGTATTAAATGGCGGAACTTAACGCCGCAGCGTGGGGAAATGAAAATAATTAAAGTGTAATTACTTCTTTACGAAGAAATTGAACCCACGACCGTCTCGATTATACTCAGATTTCTCTGCCAATGCAACACGAAGGCCTCATGTATATTTTATATGCATGTAAAAGAATCCTCACATATATGACTCAAGAAATCCACGTTACAATGTAGTCATGAATATAAAATTCAATAATATAAAATAATAGAAAACAAAAAAAAGAAATAGAAATAATAATAAATGAATTCTTATATATTCAAAATAATGTAATTACTTATATTAAACATGTACTGGTTTCATTATAATTAGATGGTATAAAGACGTTAGTATTTTAGGTAACAGTAGGAATATTTTTTATCTAAAATACATATTTTGGAGAGATTGGGTTTTAGGTGACGGAACCTGACGCCGTACTTTGTCTCATCTCATGGTGGCGTGGCGTCATCGTGGCCCAGAGATACAAGCGTGCGACTGTAAACGCGACGGTTGTGGGTTCCGCTCCCACTCAGGAGAGATTCAGTTTCTTTTTCTCGTTTTGATAGACAAAGACAAAGTAAGGCGTCTTTCAGCTATTCGAAAATTGGGCGAAAAATTAGAAGTGAGAAACGTTATATGCGAAATATAAGTATAACAAAATAAATAAATAAATCAGCTTCACGATGCATCCCGCACACAGCAGGGTAGGCAGAGGGAACCTACTTTTAAGACGCTCCGTTCCCCACTTTTTGCCGAATTATGAAGGCATTGAGTGTTGAGTGGCAGAACTCAACGCCGCGCTTAACCTCGACACCAGAGCGAAGAGATGGAAATATAAACGTAAATAAATATTCCACTTCCTCGAGTGAGGATCGAACTCACAACCGTCGCGTTACAGTCACACCCTTGTGCCGCTGCGCCACTACGGCGTCTATATATAAGTATAACGTAAAGCTTAAAAGAATTTAGTAATATCTAAACTTTTACGCTTCCGTTTACTTCACGGGTTGAAATAACAAATAATGGGTATTTTTTGTATGATTCATGAACTTTTACATATTTCTAAAGATAACAATAAGGGTTTTTTTTTTAAATATTAATCTACTTGTTTAGAATTCCGTGGGCTGTTGATAGTATTCATAATATCACTAAAACTGTTTCCTTTGATAACTTTGGCCATTCCGTTTATGACAAAGATTAGGAAATGTAGATGTGGCGTTTAAAATATTTTTTTTTTTAGTTTCAAGTTGTAGAGGCAGAGGGAACCTGGGAACCTAATGTTAAGACACTCTGCTTCCGTTCCCCACTTTCCAATAAAAATATATTTCACTTCGTCGAGCGGAAATCGAACCCAAAACGTGTCGTGCTAACAGTCGCACGCTTGTGCCTCTGCGCCACTATTGGCCGCGACAAACGTTATTGATGTTATTTTTTAAATATAAATAAATTACATAAAATAGTTTTATATATTTAAATATAAACGCTTAATAGAAATTTGAAGTTAAATGAGCTAAAAAAATATGGCTAAAAACAAAAATTTTCATGAATGCTGCTAATATATGAGATATCGTATCTATTAAATTATATAAAACGTGGAAGCTACTGAATTTCTGTTTCAAACTAAGAAATGACTTTTTGACTGACTTTTCTGATTGACTTTTTCACATTATTTAAATGAAATCTAATTATGAAAATCGTTATTTAATTGAATTATATCATTTAATTGAAATAAAATCCTTGTGTCTGGTTAAGCAATGAAGTAGTTTAGTACAGTAGAAGTAGTCTAGACTACAATAGTGTAGTAGAAGTAGTTAGAAATATTTTTAATAGTTCTTAATAAAGTAATTTTAAATTTATGATCGTCTCAGTTTAGTTCCGTCATCTCCTTCAATTTTTTTGCAATAGCCTATTGTAACATAATGTACACACAAAAATAAAAAAGAAATTCCAATAATATTGTTTAATTTATATTTGTATTATGTAAATATTTATTCTTTATAAAAAATATAGTTCTTTGTTTATTTTACACATAAAGTAAAAAAAAAGGTACTGGATGCGCAAGCGCCGTTTTATCAGTTCTAGTAATTTGACGCATCCATTATATTATATAGTATCTCTTGTCAACGAACAGTTTATTTCAAAATGTGCCGCGGTCAGAGCAAGTTCTAGTCCTGGGAAGGACAAAATAAATTAGTGAATTTCCTTTTTTTTATGAAATTGTGTGTATTTAATAATTTGAAAATGTTTATCAAGTGCATTTTGTTTTTCTTTGTTTTCGGACCAATTACTGCAGGTTAGTTATATATTTTTTAATTGTAATTGAATGCAAAATTAATTACTTTCTTTATCCTACAATGTTATAAATGACGTTATTAAATATATAACGTCATTATATATTTTTTTAAATTTGTAGCGCGTAATTATAGTTTTCAGATTCAGTAAAGGAAATAATAATTACTAATTTTTTATAATAAAATAATGCCATTTAATATACATGGCAAAAATGAGTTAGGCAGAGAAATATATAAAAGTATAAAGTATTTTTATATTTCTTACATATATAGGCTGAGATTGAGTGTCCCGCAAAACGCAGTTGAGTTCCGCCATTCAACATGCAATGCTTCCAGAATTCGGCGGAAAGTAGGGTCAGAGTGGGCAGAGTGTATTAATACTAGGCAGAGGACCTACCCTGCTAAATGCAGGATATAACATGAATCTGCAAAAAAAAATCTATAGTTGCGAAATTAAAAATTAAAACTATGAGTTATATGTAAAATTATTAAAACATACTATTTTTAAATCTTGGACTATTTATAATTAAAGGTTTATATAAAAACACAGACTCGAAACTGTCAAATTTATAAAATGCTACTGAGAAGATTTTAATGAAATAGTAATATATGTTTTAAACTTAATCCCGAGTAAGTACTAATAATTACTAATTCCTCCGACTAAAAATTGATTATAAAAATAAATCGATGTCATTTAAACAAAAATACTATCCTAATACTTAAATATGAAATTATTTAAAACACAATTATATTTGTAACGAATATGAAATAAATACGCTTTATCGGCCGGACGCACGCTCTTGACGGTTTGCCCTCGTGTAGGACTTCCGTTGTCCTGCGTGGGTGGTACCTTAAATGACCTCCATAGCTATGGTGACACCTCGTCTGCTAGTTTTCTATTCTTTGAAGAAAATTCCAGTAGAATTTGTAGTGCCCTTGTAAAGTGAATTAAGTTTAAAGTTCATTTTATTTAATGAATTTTTTACGATTGCAGAAAAAACATTTAGGTAATTTGATTTGGTCTGGTGATATTTTCGCATGTAAATTAAAAGATTAATATATTTTACTTATGTTCCAGATTATTCTTCATTTTCGTTGTCCAGCACCTGCACCATACCGAGATTGGACCATGGTAGAGTCAAGGTGAGGCAGCGAGCGCGTCTCGTCAAGTTCATGTGCCTGGCACGTTATACTCTAGTTGGTAACAGTTACGCAACTTGCAGGAACGGCCAGTGGGATGTACAAATACCAGTTTGTATACGTAAGTATAATTGTTTTTCCTAATACAATACAGTCCTAAATAAATTTCATTTCAATGTAAAAAAATAGACAATGTTTTACGTACATGCGACAGTTATAGGTTCAATTCCTGCCCGTCCTGGTAACAAAGCAGCGTCGTGTTCTATGCTGCTATTCAACACATAATATCACGTAAATTGGGTGATGTGTTGGGGACGGAGTATCTTAAAACTAGGTTCCCTCTGCCTTTCCTTTTGTTGGAGGGGAAAGACGTGCAGTTGCATTTTTTTTAATATATATATATGTATATATATATAATTTATTTGCATTCAGGGTCAGGATGTTCAGACGCTCCTGAAATTACAAATGGGTTGCAGATACCGAGCTATCACAATGCTTGGATCATGTATTTCTGTATGCCGGGATATAGGCTTAAAGGTTCTGCAGCAATTTACTGTGATGGCAGAAGGTGGAACGCTTCAGCTCCTATATGCGTGGGTAAGTTTTGAACTAATTTTTTAAGACTTCCGTAAAATATTTCGTTTTAAATTTCTGACATTATGGAGTTAGTGACAAAATGTATCTGCCGCTCTTTGTTTTACATAATAAGAAAAATATGACTACTTTATCACTAATATACTTTATCACTTGTGTACGCTCTCCTAGTAGGAGATGAAGATTTAAGCATACAGAAGTGCAACACTACGGATTTTAATGCAATTTTTATTAAAAGACGCAAAAATTCCAGCGTAATTTTTATTTTTGTATTTAAAATAAAGCCAAAAATATCAAAGATTAGTTATGTAATGTCGTAAAACCACATTCTTGGCATTTACCAGATAAAATTACTAAAGTGATAAAATACCCGATATCCGCTAGTATTTAACAATTAACAAATATAAACAAAACTATTAATCTTACTGAGATTCCTGTATATGTATAAATTATGAATAAATAAATATATTACAAAATATATATTCTTAGTAATATTATAAAATTTACTCTTATATAATACCCCACCATTTTACACATTGGAAAATACTCACATCTAAGATAGTTGGTTTCTCCAGTATGACACCGTTTTGTTTATAAATATGAACAATGCAAGTTGTATTTTCATCAGAGTCATCCTTTATCTACATTCTGATAATAATTATAAGTAATTTTTGTTATCTTCAATCATCTGACGGTTTTTTTATTATTTCTAAATAATAAATTTCTTAATATAAATAATAAACTAATTAAAAAAATAAGTAATAAATTAAAGAAATAATAAATTTCTTAATATTTTGCCCCATTTAGCGATTTTTTTGTATGTTCAACCAGAAAAACTTTTAGATTTATTATATTAATAGGTATCCCTCATTTCTATAAAAACGAGTGAGTGAGTGATGTGAGGTACAGCATGACACTGAAAAAAATAACACTACGAAATCCATCCATACACCATCGCCAATAAATAAATGTATATATCACTGGGGGTATTCTCATACCGTCGAGATAACACCCATAATCATTGTTTGTATGTCGCAATCAGACCTTCTTTATATTGCGCCATAATGATATCATCATCAAAATCTAGAATACTAAAGACTATGAGAAATAGAGGATAATTCTTTGCAATTAGTTCGTCATAAGAAATTTGTTAAATCATGATTTTAATTGTATTTTCCTTATACATTTAATAAGATTAAAGTTAACCTTATGACGTAGATAACATTATCTTGGCGCCAGTATGTCTGTGTGTATTTAAATGAACTAAAATGATTCAAAATTATTTAAATATTTGAGTTCATTAATTTGAGAACACTTTCAAAAACTCACAAGCCGAGAGTAAAAATGATATGGAAATCAATTTTAGTATGCTAAGTCAACGGGCTTGGGGGGCAATTTGTAAAAGTTGACAAACTTAAGTTTGTGGGCGTATTCACATATTTTGTAAGAAAAGGACTGCAAATATAAACTTGTAAACTCTCTTTTCTACGAATAATTTATAAAATGTCAGTTTTCGGGGTTTTCATTTATTAGTATAGTAAGTTCTCATTTAGTGCCAAATTTAGCATTAGGTCCACGGAAAGTACCCTGGACCCAACCCTAACTACATGTTTTGGGTACATGGCATATTTCGTACAAGTTGCACCAAAAATTATGCATGAATGCTTGTTTTATTTATTATTGCGTTAACTTAGAACAATAATTTTATCAAAACAAAACTGATTTACTTATTTGTTATATGAATACTCAATTTACAGATTCAAATGAATCGACTCCATTGAGTTGTGACTTCGAAGAGCCTGATCTTTGTGGTTGGACCAACTCTGAACTACACGACTTTGACTGGGAGAGACTTAATAAAGGGACACCGAGCTCCTTCCTCAAAACTGGGCCGTCATATGACCACACATATGGGAAAGGTGGTTCTGGTAAGAATTAATGTATCTATATTTATTTTTGTATTTTACAAAATACAAGCGTGTGATTGTAAGCATGGCAAGTTATGGGTTCAATTCCACTCAAGGAAATGAAATATCATATATTCCAGAAGTGTCTTCATGGGAATGGAGTGCCTTAACTGGTCCTGGTCCTCTGATTCTCTCTGCCTACCCTGCTATACCTTTTCTTAATCTTTCTTTATATTATTATTTTAATTAACTATTTATAGGAATCATCGATTTATATCATAGATATTTATATCTCTTAATCAAATTTTCAACCACCACGTTGAATCTACAGTCTTCGTGAAAATAAAATCGTTAAAAGTAATTTCTATATACTTAATGTTATACCATAAGATTACTTGTGAGATGCTAAATAAGGAACATTAATATTATTTTCAGGCTATTACATGTATATTGAAACAACATCAAAATATGAAAACGACACAGCGCGCCTTGTATCGCCTGTCTATGAACGTAAGCTGTTGAAAGATGGCTGTTTTTCATTTTTCTACCATATGTATGGAAAGTAAGTGTTAAAAACAAACCTAAAAATTAAAAAGCAATCGTTCTAAAATTTTTTCTTTATAATTCACTTGAGCGAGAGAAAGACTACAATTTTTAATTCGTAGGCTATTGTTAAAATCTGATAATTTTATCAAATCGTTTTTGGGCATTTTTGATAATGAAATTAGAGTATGTACTTACACAATATTATATAATCGTTAAAAATGTATAA
Source organism: Heliconius melpomene melpomene (assembly GCA_000313835.2). Classification (NCBI taxonomy): domain Eukaryota; kingdom Metazoa; phylum Arthropoda; class Insecta; order Lepidoptera; family Nymphalidae; genus Heliconius; species Heliconius melpomene. Next base: position 91,753 of record HE669981.1, read on the forward strand.
ATAAAAAAGAATAATATAATATAAACACTCAAGAAATTCAACCCAGTCAATTGTTAACAAAATCTATTCTAAAACTTTCAACTCGATTCTTCAACGAGATTCATTTTTCTAGATTGAATTAATCCACGTAAAAATATAATAATAATTTTATCTTTTCAGATCTATTGGTGGTCTAAAAGTCTATATAAAGCCAGATTTCGTCGATTTAGAACAAATAATAAAACCAGGGGATGATAATAAAAAATATAATTTGTTTGAAAAATGGGGAGACCTGGGCGATGTTTGGTACAACTCAGTGACTCAATTGCCCGATGTTGGAGATAATTTTCAGGTACTATATTATTCAGAAGTTCATACCAGGTTCTCTCTGCCTACTCTGCAATACCTACCTATGGTAGGTAGAATATATGTAGAGGCTCAGATTTAATCCCCACTCAAATAATTAAAAAAAAATCACTTTCTCGCTCAGGTAAAACAATGTCCAAACCACAAACAAACACACAAACCACAGAGAATACAATGTCTTGAAAATCGCACTTAAAGTGGTAAACGAAGTGTTTTAGTAGTGACATTTAAAAAGAAAGATTCCCATAGCTAATTTATTTAAAGAAATTAATATAAATTATTTTAATATAAACTATTTTAATTTAGATTGTAATAGAAGGAATACGCGGGAGTAGTTTCACGAGCGATATCGCCATTGATGATGTAGCGATACTGCAAGGCAGCAACTGTACTGTGGAACGAGAAGCGGCTGTTACGCCTCCCGTACCCGCTCTAGGTATTTATAATCCTTTTTTATAATAACTTTTTAATAAGAATTAAAAAACATATACAATTTCACATATTTTTACAATGTTTTTATATAACGCACTATTTAATTCAAATAAATAATAACATACAACAGGTAAGTGTATTTGATTGAGGCCAGTCATGGCGCAGAGTGGTGTGACTGTAAAACCGACTGGTTGTGGGTTCGATCCCCACTCGAGGAGATGAATTATTTATTTAAATTTATATTTCCATTTCTTCCCTCTGGTGTCGAGGCAAAAGCGAGAAGCTAAGTTCCGCCACTCAACACGCAATGCCTCCAGAAAACCACGAAAAGTGGGGAACGGAGTATCTTAAAACTAGGTTCCCACTGCCTACCCTGTCAAACTTTTAATCATACTTATTATCTTTGTTTGTTTCCAGCGGACTCTTGCACTGAGAGGTGTTTCGCTAACGATACCAAGCCTTTTGGATGTTCGTGCTCAAAATACTGTTTTCTCAACGACAACTGTTGCCGAGACTTCTTCGACATTTGCATTTTTCAAGCTGGTAAAAGAAACTTAATAGTAAAATTTTATATATAGATAACTATACGAGTATCTTATAGGATAACTCAATCAAGACACTGGATTTTTTTTCCAAAATCCTTACAATATTTACAAAATATACCTACAAAAACTAAAAATACCACATGTAGTACATAAATGATTTATTTAGTTAGACAGAAAGCGCAGGGAGTTGGCCGTGCGTTGTAACATGCTGGCCCGAAGGTTTGCACGATGTACTGATCGTGTAAAGGCAACATTGTTCAAGGCTTATTGTCAATCTGCATATTGCGGGCGGGGCATATCTGTCGTAGAGCCGATGGCCGCTGGAGCAGACGTGTCTTAGAGTGGAGACCCCGTACAAAACGACCTGTGGGACCCTGCCAGATGGGCTGACGACATAAAGATGTTGGCGGGAAGCGGATGGGCCTGAAAAGATGAGGATCGAGTGTCGTGGCGAGAATTGGGGAAGGCCTATGTCCAGCAGTGGACAAAAGATGGCTGTTGATGATGATGATGATGATTGTCAATCCTTCTACACCTGCAGCCTTTGGGTTAGGTATACGCAGCGTGCGTACGACGCCCTGAGAGTCCAGTATAACAATGCATTCAGAGTGCTGTTCGGGTTATCGCTGTAGTGCCTCCGATATGTTTGCTGAGAGACGTGTCGATGACTTTCACGCTATTATTCGTAAAAGAAGTGCATCTACGCTCCAGAGGTTACGAACTAGCTCGAACAGCATTCTGTCTGCACTGGCTGACCGCTGGGACTCGAAAATTCTGGGCCACTGGGTAGGGCTACATGTTGGCTAAGGACGTCGTCTCCGATAGGCAATGATTTGTGTACTTTTATTTACTAACATTAGGTTTTAAGGTCTTGTAATATTAACAAAGTGTGGACACATGTCTGAAAAATAAATGTTATAGAATATACTTTTATTAAATTAGTGAATCAATTTTACATTTTTAAATATAAATTATTATAAAAAAAAATACATTTAAAAATATAAAAAACCACTCTTCCGAGGGCGGGACAAGGGTCCAAGCCATCGGTGGCTAGGGCTCCAGAGAGAGGAACCGCCGCACAATACGTGCCGTCTCAAGTAATACTGCCTTCTGTATCCGGTTCTTGATCCAACAGCTAAGCGATAGCCTCTTAAGGTGTTGGTCGAGGCTTTTCGCTATTAAACCGTTAACCGAAACCACTCTCGGCACAATGATAGTCGCATTGACATCCCACATGGCGGTAATCACATGGGCTAGGTCCAAATATTTAGATTGTTTTTGGTTTTTGTTGTTTTAATATTATTATTATTAATAAAATCGTATCCATTATATAGTTATATTAAAATCGTTTTTTAAATCATAATTAGCATGAAAGTTGCTTCATTTATAGCGTGAATAAATGACTAAATCGTTTCTCTCTATTTTAATAGACGTCTGTAAAAAAGGAGGAGGTCATTGATTCGACTGTATTTTTATTCTATTATACTGCACAAGCCGAGCTTATAATTTGTAAATAATTCTTATGAATTAAAGCTAATTACTACTAGAAAAGAAAGTATATCTGCAAGTGGACTTATCGATCTATTCAAGTCCAATACAGAAATAGAATCAATACTTACAAATGTAAAAATTGAAAATAGATCACTTATTTCAATTTCATAATGCAGCAAATACCTATTTAGAGCTCACTAAAATATATTTCAAATTGAGAAGAAATTGCTTTGGGTGAATAATTCTGGCTTCGGGCCAAAGTGCTGTGTTGTTGAGATAAAAAGGTCTTTCAGAAGAAATTCTTCTACATTATATTAAAGTGTTTGACTATCGGTCTGTTAATAAAATATAAGAATGATTGAAAAAAGAACATTAAAATCTACTTATAGTTTAGAATACTAATTACATCGAATTAATGTTTGCCAGTCCTTTTTCAAATCAATCATTGCGTTAAGTTCCATAAACCAGCATAAAAGGTTTCTAAATAAACGGATAGTCAAGGACAGAGTGTCTTGACAATAACTTACCTGCGTAAAAATATATATATACCTATATTTCTATTTCTACTGCACTTTATTTATGGTTATGATTTGAGTGTAAAACTTTTAAAAGCTCCTATTTTTCTCTGATATAGCTAAAATGTTATATTCACACTCTGCAATTCACGTCATGCCAGATTCTAAATTAAATAGACAAAAGAAAAAGAAAGATGGAGACTAAAGAAAAAGATAGAAAGAATATAACTATCATCTAGCTCTTAAAGTTATTAATAGTGCGATCTGAATTAAGATCTTGTTTGTGTCACAAAAATATATTGAAAATCTGAAGTTTAAAAATAAGTGAAACGAGAAACACAAAAGTTTGTGAAATTTCAAAGTTCTAGTTTTCAGTTTCAATTTATGTACATATTCTTTGTTAGACATTTCCTTTGTTGTAGTTGTACTAGAAATAGATTGCGTAATATGTTTCGATCTTTTTTAAACAAACAGTTATCATTTTAAATATAAAAATGATAAATTGTATAATTTATCATTAATTTACTACTTGTATTTGATCTAATTTTAAATTTTAAATTTTTTTTTCATTAAAAATGAAAAATATGATATTTCGATTCTGATAAGAGATCTACATACAATGTTATTTTATAACTGAATTCGGGAATGTCTCCATTAAGTTATAATATTTTAAACGCTGTTAGAGTACGGAAAGCAGAGTGTAAAGGTAAAAAATTACTATTACTCTTAGTGTCTTCCGCTCAGCGGCATATGTAATCAGAAAAAATGAAAATAACATATTTAATAGTAACAAAATTGTAATTAACTCCGAGTCGATTTGAACCTTAAAACACTGTCCAGTCAGGTACAACGTAATGACCCATATGTAATAAAATTTAATATTTTTCATATTTATAATAGAAAACTACGGAATTACGTAACATTCAATCGATTAGCTTCAAGTAGGGCAAAGTATTTATATAAATCTCAATTTATATTTGTTGCAGAATTTATATTTGTTGCAGAATTTATGACGGCCGAAACAAGTGACACTTCAGAAGTATCTGAAATAGTTCCTCAAACACAGAAACTTATAGCTACTACTCCAGAAACTACTTCAACTTCAACTACTAGTACAACAACTACACCGAAGCCTACGACTACTTCTACAACTTTTACTACAACAACAACAACATCAAAAGCAACAACAACAACAACTACTACTACACCAACAACAATTAAAACTACTACAAAAAGAATTAATACTCCATTTACAACTACTACTAGGAGGATTTTAACTACTACAAAGAAACCATCCACTCCCAAACCAATTCCAACCACAACAAAAGTAATACAAACTACAAAAACGACAACCAAACAACCTGTAACAACAACAACAACAATAAAAACAACAATTACCTCTGTTCCTACTACAATTAAAACAACTACAACTAATATGCCTTTCGGCATTTCAAGGACTATAGAAAACCATAATGATTATCACGATAATGTTGAGAAGGCACGTAAAGAACAGGAAGTTGAGAGTAGAAAACTAAATCATATGCACATCACAGGTAAGCTATTTTTTAGAAAACTTTGTATATTAACATATTGCGTATAAATGAGAGTAAATGGGTAATGAAACTGGGATAATGAAGCATGTAATATTTTCAATTCCTTGCTCTGTTAACAAGGCAAAGCTCTGCGTTAAGTTCTGCCACACAGCACGTAATGTCTCGAGATTTCGGCGGAAAGTGAGGATTATAAGGGTAAAAAAAAATTTTGTTTTTGATTGTTATTTAAAGGAAGGGTTACATAACGTTCATCGTTTTGACGCAACCCACTGTAGCTGGGGTATTACCATCCGCATTTAGAATTTGTCACGTCACGTTTCTCACGTCACGTCATATACAATATAAAAATTGAAACCTAAAATCTTTTTACAGGTTCTCCACCGAGCACCTCAATCGGTTGGAAGATATTTTTGATAATTCTAGGTGTTGTAGCGTGTATAGTGGCAGCCTCTTGGGTGATGATGGGCGCACGTTCATCGCGCGGGAGCAGCACCATCGCGCGACTACGCGGACATATCAACCACGATCCGGAAGTACGCTTCCTGTCAACCGACGTCGATGATGATTGATAGTTAAGAAAATCGATTTAATAATGATTATAGTTAAAACACGGTTTTCACTTCAAATGTACTTAAATTTTCATTTTTTTATTAATATAGAGCGGTCTCACTATCGAGCGATTACCAGAACATATCAACCGCGATCCGGATATCCGTTTCCCATCAATTGGGGTTGTTGTTGATTGACAATTTAAAACTACGCTTGTTATGTACTTAAATGTTTATTTTATATATATTGTTAGCTTCGCGTTTTTCAAAACATTAACAAGATGTTGACGTATTTAATGGTGGAACTCAACGCTGCGCTATGTTTGCAGCAGCAGAGAAAATGAAAATAATTTATATATAATTTCTCCAAGTGGGGATGGAATACATAATCATCTCGTGTAAAGTTAGGCGCTCTTCTGCTGAGCCAGTCCCATCTATATTTTTACAATTTGTAGTACAAAGAAGAGAACGAATAGTTATAAAATTGCTCTTAAATGACGATTTCCAATAATAAAATGCAAGTAAATAATAAAATTACACATTTTTCATAATTTCTCAAAGAAATATTATTGATTATTAACTAAAACGCTCAAAAAACTTTAAAACATAACGTTTTAAAGCATGAGCATAATAAAATATAATAATCGATTCTTATTTTGTTGCTCATAATGTGTCGTATTGGCGGTATTTAAAGGTAAACGCGTCTAAATAAGATTATTTTTCTAATAATACTCAAAATACTGTAAATATTGATAGTTTTTAAATAATTAATATATTTCAGTAATAAGTAAAGCAAATATTTCATTTTTGTACTTAAAAATAAACAATTATTATTAATTAGAAACAATTTAAATAACTTAACACAATGAATGTACAGTTGAGTATCGTTGGGTTCTTTCAGCAAAACTGCCTCAAGTATTCTCAGACTGACATTCCCATATTAATTATAGATATATTAATAGTATTTCGATTTAAAAATTGTTAGGGGGATAATTTATTTAAAAATATTTAGTTTTATTACCGATTTAAGTACTTTTTTTTAAAATAAAATTGTAAGTTAGAGATAACAGAAGAATCTGAATTAATAACAAATTGTAGTAAAGGTTAATACTTAAAAGTCAAATACTCGTAGGTTCCTATTTGTATTATATTGTTATATTATGTCTATTATCAATCGATTGTTGTTGATAAATAATAAATAAACAATGTTTCATTTACATTTGTTTTTTTTTCTTTTATCTCATCAAAATCACAATCTTCAATAAGATATACATAATAATATTTAATTATAATAACTTATAACTTAAAGTCAATGTGGTAGATTTGCTCTGAATTTTTATTTGTTTGGTGTTTAATTATTATTTCATTTTTGCTTGTCTTGGTTGTCTTCTCCCGTCTTGAGTATCCGGCATATAGCAATGTCAGAGGCAGAGGCCTAGTGTTAAGAAACTATGTTCTCCACGTTCGAAACATATGTGTAAAGTGGAAAAAGTCAGCGTTCCAACGTTGCATCTTGTTAGAGCGATGAAAAGCAAATAATTCATTCACCCCAGTGGAAGTCGAGCCTAAAGCTAGATTACAGTCTGACGTGAGATACTCTACACTTGCCCCACGATGATGTAAAATGTTTTCTGATATGTAATATAACAAAAAATCTCTATTAGCACAATAATGAAATAAAACGATCGATAAGTATTGATTGAAAAAAGAAAAATATTTTTAGACGCACATATATTTTTTAATACGCATTTTGTAAATGTTTTTTTTATAGAGGCAACACTGTATTTTTTCTGGCAACCTTTGACGGAAACGCGGGCAAATACAAATGGTGACCTCGTTTCTAAACATTACCCCGTTTCTACAATGTCACCCGCCATGGGGGCGCAGCTTAGACTGGTAGAGTACTGCTATTTTATAAATATATTAAGATATATAGCATTGGTGGAGTGAAATGGAGGTTTTATTATTTTTAATAGTAGTCTTATTCACAGTACTTTTTACTGTGCAACGCAAAACGAGAGAATGTTTTTATCAGTCTATGTACGTGTGTTTATTAAAATGTAGCGTTGTAAAGACTAAAAGGAATTAATCAATTTTGATGACTCTAACATCAATCCGAAAAATTCCAAAGAATCGCATACAACTGCTTCCATAGCTCTACATCTATACAAGAGCACCCTAACGTCTTATCAAACGCCGCTATCGACCCAAACCCATAGTGGGTACATGCGCAGAATATATGCGGACAAACTGACGTTTGCCGAGAGCCAGTGCGAAACTAGCCGTATAAACATACAGCTTGCTGAAACTACTTGCTATGTCACACTGAAATCTCTAACGGTAAGTAAATTTCATACATTATAACTCGATTTAAGGAAAAATAATTAAAATGAGCCTTTTTTGTGACGATAATTTGAAGAATTTGAAGTAAATTAAAGATTTTTTCTCTGTTAAGTTATATTATTTTTTGTAATTACGTTTAGAAGTCTGAAATTGAATAGTTGGTAGGGTTACGTCATTTAATAAGGAGATAACGTGACATTTAGCGAATTCCGACTTCGTATGGAATTAGTAATAACAATTTATCGTGTGTGTTGTGTTTGTTTAATAGAATTTTCAGTGTTTTGAAAGGTTTTTTTTTTCTTTTATGGAATTCTAGTTTGTGATCTTCTCGTACTGCTTTTTATGTTATGTGGGAACTTAATATTATGTTCAATTATTTTTGTTTTAGCAAAATTATATTATTTTTCCTTAAAATTCGTTATTTATAGTTGAAATAAAATATTTTGATTAAATGAGTGAGTATTTTAAGAATAAATTTGATATTTTTATTAACTTTTTTAGGGTTCTGTACCCAAATGGTAAAATGGGACAATATTTCATAGAATCCGCTGTCCATTCGTCCGTCTGTTGGTCTATCAATATATATTATTAGTTATCTATCTTCTGCCCAAGTCAGAGAGTTAGAGTTTAATAGCTGAAATCAGGGCAGCGGTTCGAATATGAAAAAAAATTTTTGCGTCACTCTTTTCGTCGTTTATTGCAGGTTTAACAAAGAGAACATAGTGTTTAGACACTCCGCTCCGAATTTAATTAGCTTCGTGTTGAGTAAAAACAGATTAGATAGAGGGAACCTGAGAGCCTAATGTTAAGTCTACTCAGCTTCCACCTAACGAGGAATTAAGTGGCAGAACACAAACACTGCGATTTGCCTGGGTACCAGAACGATGATATGAAAATATTAAATACTAGCGGCCCGCCCGTGGCTTCGCCTGCGTGAACTACGTTATTATTAAATGTCCATGCAAAACTTGAGACTCCTAGCATTTGTAGTAACGAAGTTTCATACAAACTTTCAACCCCAAAAACAACTATAATAAATTCCCGTCTATTATATTCCGAATATTGATTCCCGTGAATCCCGTTTATTCCGAATATTGCAAATTCCCGTCTTAGCGAGCACCTACGTCCTTTTAATAAGACCTATGCAAAATTTCCTAAGAGATTCCTAGCACATGTAATTTCTGAGATTTCGTGATGAGTGAGTGACCTTTCGATTTTATATATATCCCTCCAAGTCGAATCGAACCCGCAACATGATTGTGTCGCTGTGCCATAACGGCCTTATTAATATCGGCGAACGAATATCCTAGTGAAGATCGAACTTACAATCACCGCAATGTTTTTTTTAGATTTGAACCCAACGTTCTATCCCCAAATCTTATTTAATTAAAACCAGTATGTTACTATTTTTTAGATTTCAAGGTTACTTTTCAATTATATAAAATGCGGATTCACCGCAAATGACTATAAATTTATGAATGATAAGAGTTCGTATGTTTTAGCATTTTCTGTACATTCCAATTTGTTAATGGATTTTTTATCTATACTATGATAATTATTACTATTTACTCATTTACGGTAGTAAAAGAAAGGAATATTTTTTCAGCTTGACATTATATTTCGAAGAGACACGACACT
>HE669981.1:101262-119618 GCA_000313835.2 Heliconius melpomene melpomene
CGTAAATTCAGTCTTTATAATATAATACTAAACGGAAGCTTATATTGTGTCATAAATTCGAATTTGCATCTATTTGTGGCGACAAATTTATGATATATAAAATATGTTTCTTTTTTATTTTTTATTTATTAAATAAATGTATCTATTTTCACGTTTTATATTTTTATGAATAAATAAAAGCAAATAATGTATTATTAGTAAATCACAAATAATGATCTATCTTTATATTCAAAGTCACAAGTGAATCAAAGCTTTTAACACGCGAGTAAATTGAACGTCGGTCCGCCTCTTACCTGTACCTCGTTATGTGCCAGAATATTGAATAGCCGTATACGATACAGCGATAAATATTCCAAAATTCATATTTTATTAATTTAAACGGCTCGTACCTGCTCGAAGCGGCTGTTGGAGTCGATTACTGAATTTATCTTATGAAATTAACAGAGTGACTTTTCTTTCTTTATTATATTACTAGCGGCCCGCCCGCGGCTTCGCCTGCGTGAACTACGTTATTATTAAATGTCCATGCAAAATTTCAGACTCCTAGCATTTGTAGTAACGAAGTTTCATACAAACTTTCAACCCTAAAAACAACTATAATAAATTCCCGTCTATTATATTCCGAATATTGATTCCCGTGAATCCCGTATATTCCGAATATTGCAAATTCCCGTCTTAGCGAGCACCTACGTCCTTTTAATAACACCTATGCAAAATTTGAGATTCCTAGCACATGTAATTTCTGAGATTTCGTGATGAGTGAGTGACCTTTCGATTTTATATATATCCCTCCAAGTCGAATCGAACCCGCAACATGATTGTGTCGCTGTGCCATAACGGCCTTATTAATATCGGCGAACGAATATCCTAATGAAGATCGAACTTACAATCACCGCAATGTTTTTTTAGATTTGAACCCAACGTTTTATCCCCAAATCTTATTTAACTAAAACCAGTGTGTTACTATTTTTTAGATTTCAAGGTTACTTTTCAATTATATAAAATGCGGATTCACCACAAATGTCTATAAATTTATGAATGACGAGCGGACGCGCGCAGCTTCGCTTGCGTATTTAAGGGTGAATTCTAATAACCCATGAAACATGTGTTCAATGAAATATTTTTAAAAATCTAAATTTCAAATTTTATAAAAATCGGTGCCGATTTAATTTTTTTTCCATACAAACTTTGAACCCCTATTTGACCCCTTTAGGGTTAAAATTTTTCAAAATCCGTTCTTAGTGGATGTCCAGATTACGAAAGTAAACTTTTGTCCAAATTTCACGTTTCTACGCACAGCGGTTACGGCTGTGCGTGCGTCTTACCTCAGTCAGTGAGGACAAGTCCTTTTATATATAGACCTTTTATATATATAGATAAGAGTTCGTATGTATTAGCATTTTCTGTACATTCCAATTTGTTAATGGATTTTTTTATCTATACTATTACAATTATTACTATTTACTCATTTACGGTAGTAAAAGAAAGGAATATTTTTTCAGCTTGACATTATATTTCGAAGAGACACGACACTCCGTTCTCCATTTTTCGCATGATTTCGATACGTTGCGTACTGGGGAGCGGAACTAAGTACCTCGCTTTGTCTTACGAAGCATGAAAAATAAAAATAAACCATTTGTTAGAAGCTTTTAAATCTGAATTGTATAAGTAAGAATCATTACTTTATAAAAAAAAAATCTGCTTAGACATTCAAGCATTTTAAAAAATATATCCTACATATTGAAGCAATGTATATTGTTAACAATTTTTAAGTGTTATTTGACTGAAAACAAGAATAATAATTTTATAAACGCATAAGAATTAAAAAAAAATGTTTTGGAAATGATTCAAGCACTCTGACCACTAGGGCGAGGGTTCGAGTCTTGCTACGTTAAAAATTTTAAAGTCTTCTAAAATATTTTTAAATTTGTATGTAGTTCAAGCTTTCCAGAACTACATAAAATACTACTCCAGCAAAGTAAATACATTGTTTTAAAATCGATTCCAAACAGGCGAAAGTTCTATTTTTACAAAAAAAAATAACGGCATAAATTGTATTGCATGAGTCGACCTCGCGTGATAACTGATAAGCGTATATAAGGCATGCCACAAATAAATCACATAAATATCGTAGATTTGTACTTTGGTTATGTTAAAAAAATTAAAATAATATAAATATCTTAAATACTGATTTAGGCCACGAGGCTGTTATGGTGCAATGGTACAAGCATGGGACTCGAAACGCGACGGTTTTGGGTTCGATCCCCACTCTTATGCAAAAAAATAAGCCACAATTTTATTATTATTATTATTTGTTATTATTATAATGGTTTTTCGAAAGAGAAAAATAAACTTAGCATACATAAATCTTATCCACACAAGAACAAATCTTAAAATGTAATTTACAAGTTACCTCATTTAGAAGTTATTTATTTTTAAATAAGCCACACAATTTTGTTTTCATTTCGTCGGGAGTCTTTAAGAAGATTACTTTCTATGCGATTACGTGCGGACCCAGTAATGAGTTCAACGCGATTATATACTTCATACAATATGAAGATGTAGGGTATTTAGATATTCCATTAATATATAGAACTACGTAACAGAATTTGAGCTTATCCAAGCTTTTTTGTTGTGTGCTTTGCAAAAAAATTACCCCTAGAAAATGTCTAGGTTCGGTAAAGTTTTTTAAGATCGACGTCTAGGCTAGATTTCTTTACAAAATTATATATATTAATGCATATGTACCAAAAACCAAAAATTAGGAGATTTAATTGTGCTTCGAATTGCAAGGAAGGTTCTTCCAGGAAGATCAATATTTGACTGAAATAAAATGGGATATACCGTTATGCTAAAATTACAAATTCATTTTAAAAATCTGCTTATATTAAAAAAAATGTATTTTCTTCTAAAAAAAAGATAATAGAAATTTAATAAATTTCTATCATCGGTATATCTGCCATATTATAATGAATATTGATTTATGATAGATATCTATTTTAAACTACAATAAAATTATTATATAATGCACGAAGCGACGAGCTACTGCTAGCTACTAATTATTTTAAGTAGACTGAAAGGGTTGTGCGTCAAGAGCCCAATATAGCCCTGCCTGTATCATCATTTTCTAAAGCCCGTGTCGAGTGCTCTTGAGTCCTCTGCCTATCTATTAATCTTTAGTTTTACGCATCTTGCTAGAGAGGGCACATAGAGAACTGGTGGGAGTGGGGGGTACACACGATAGTTATAGGTTCGAGTTACTATAGGAGGAGTGTATATATTTAAATAATTTTCGTATGCTTATAATATAAATCATTATTAAATAATAATATTATTTTCGGTCTGATTAAGCGAAATTTTGTAATATTGGATGGTATATTTTATCAGCTTCCCGCTCTATGCCGTGCATAGCGGGATAGACAGAGGAAACCTAGTGTTTAGACACTCCATTCCTCATTAACACTTTTGTTCCCCACTTTCATTCCATTATTATAATTTATTATAACGACATTTTTTATTATACATCTTAAAACGCTGGCCCGATGACCTTTTAATTTAATTTTAATATTTTTCTAACTCTACCACAATGGTGTAAAATATTCACGATTTATATATATGTAGAATGGGACTGTGGTATAATAAAGGCTTTATAGTTGTGATTTTATATCGGTTCTCAGCTCCGAGATAAGGAAAAGTGACATTTTTATTCCAATCTTCGAACCTCGTTTCTATTGTTCCACCATAGCCACTTTTCCTGTATTTTATTCCTTATAAAATATACCCTAGGTACTATTTTATATGCCGAATTGCTATAGAAAATATGACTAGTCTCTTGCACAGTTTTCTTAAGTTGTGACTTCGAAATCCACTTGGGAATATACCTTTTTTATCTTCAGTTGTTTGTGCAAAGTTTTAAACGAAATTTTTGTAGCAAATAATGTTTTGCTCTAACTTTATTTTTGTTATTTTATAAGTTGGATTGTAAATGTATATTTTTGATGTTTTGTGACAATACTTTACTTAATATATAACAAAGATATTTCCCGCCGACTTACGCCTAAATCTTTAAATTAAGGCTGACAGAATTTAAAAAGATCCAGGGCCAATATTTTGGATGTAGTTTCGTTAGTTTCTTTTTGCCTTCTGAGAATAATGAAAAGCAGGATAGGCTGAGAGAACATAGCGTGTAGACACTTTGTAATCCACATTCTAACTGAATATAAGACAAGGTGAGTGGCGGATCCTAACGTCGTACTTTTCGGAAAAGCGTAAAATACTAGAGACTCAGACGCGACAGCCAAAGCCAAAGGATTTTTTTTTTTTCGAAATATATTTTTTTAATAAAAAGTATTCTATGTCCTTTTTAATACCTTTAAGCAAATGTGCACTAAGTTTCATAACAATCGGCTGAGTTGATTTAGCGTGAAAGCGTAACAGACAAACATACATGGCCATTTACAATATTGGTATGATTTTACTCAGTCAGAATGATTTCTGACTCTAAATGGATAATCCAAGTGCAGATAAAAGGCTGTACATTTGTGCAAGCTATTTGTCTAATTGCGTTATGTACACGGCCTTGAGGCGCATTATACAGCTGCAGTTTTACTTTTACAGAACATTAATGTGTGGAGTTTATACATTTCACTGCTATTGTTTCAGTTTTTTAATAGGAAAATTAAATTTGCGTTAGACATTTTTTTATGTGAGGAAAGGGAAACCAAAAATTAGGTATAAGTTATATGTAAATATATATTTTTTTACTTTGTCTTGCATATAGTAGATTAGGCAGAGGTAAGTTAGTGTTAATATACTTCGCTCCCCAATTTTCGCGTCGAGTGTAGGACTCGACTCAGAGCTTTGTCTTGTTACCAGAGCGAGGAATTAAAAATAATTTTCTTCCCCCAATGACTGGAAACTGAACCCATAACCGTAATGGACAGACTCCTGCCATTGCGCCGCGGTGGCCTCTTAAAGCAGTTGACTATAATTAAAAAGTTTTAATACAATTATTCCAGGCTACAAACGATGCTTGTGAGTTCAAATTATACTCGGGGGAATATTCATATTTTCAATTAGGGTAATTCACTAAGTGAATACGGCGTTATATCCTGCTAGTATTTATGATGAAACTGCCTACCTTGCAATCTTTAATATACGTATGTAATATATAAAACTCAACCGTTACTGATGGACAGATAACGCACAGATGAAACTTCTGGGCTTAGAGAGTTGAAATTAAGCTTGTATATAAGTTACTGACGTTAAGAACTAAGAGAGGATTTCTTTAAATTGCTATAGAATCGGGAAAAAATGAGTTTAAAAAATCAGTTATTAGTTCGATTCTCACTGCGAAAAATTTTTTAATATTATATTTAATATTTTCATTTCCTCGGTCTAGTAACAAGGCAAAGGAGGCTTTGAATTATGTCACATAACACGCATTGTTTTGCAAAATTCAGTAAAAACTGGATAAGAGTGTTTTAACACTACATTTCCTATATCTATAATTTGCGGGAATAAAATAACTAAAAAATGACGCCTACTTTTCACCAGTGTAGGTAAAAAAAACATAACAACAAGCTAGTTGATAGATAATTGGATCACGCGAGTTATCGTAAACAATATCTTCTAAAGGTGACATCGTCACGTTATAAACCGATATCGTTCAATTAGTTTACATGTCATGTCAAGGTGCAAACGCTAATAAAAATGAAGGGGATTTTGTGAGTACTATATCTATGGAGTAGGCTTTTTCTATATAATATGTCAATATGAAGACATTTTATTTAATTTTTGACAAATTAATCTCCAAAATGCCTAAAAAATATAAAAATGAGGTAAAAATCAGTTTCTTTCAGACCAACTTATTCTTTTACCAACTCATATCTCATATGCTATTCATTCTAAAGCACAAAACCCAACCGGGTCGTATAATTGTAATTAAAATTGCCGTAAAATTTAACCCCAAAGGGTTGTCCCTTTTGGCAAGAAATTAAATGTACCGTACTAATACATTTCTTAATACCTAAAAGTTATATTATAAAGTTGATTATAAATCTTTGTTTTCTGTTCATGTCTGAGTGCAGGATAGCTTAATGTAATAGTAAAATATACCATTAACTTTGAAAAGAGCAACTGTTGAGTTTCTTGCCGGTACTTCTCAGTAGAACTGCTTTCCGAATCAGTGCGGTGGTAGCTTTTTGTCTATATGTTCATTCGACGATTAAAAAGTGCTTATAATAGTCTACTTGAATAAAGACAATTTGGAATTTGAATTTATGTGCACAGCGGTTAACTGTAAACATGACGGTTTTAATTTTTTTTGAATGATGGAACTTAACGCCGCTCTTTGCCTCGTATACAGAGCGAGGAAATGAATATATTAACTATTTTATTTCCCTGAGTGGGAATCGAACCCACAACTCTTGCGTTTATAGTCGCACACCGCGTAATCTATATATATAAAATCGAAAGGTCACTCAAACATCACGAAATCTCAGAAACTACATGTGCTAGGAATCTGAAATTTTGCATAGGAGTTATTTATAGGACGTAGGTGCTCGCTACGACGGGAATTTGCAATATTCGACTCCTAATGGGATGAAATAGGGGTTGAAAGTTTGTATGGATTTTTTTTAAATCGCCACCGATTTTTATAAGATTTGAAATTTAAACTCTTAAAATTATTTAATTGAACACGTGTTCCATGGTTTATTAGGATTCACCCCTAAAAGTGCAAATAAGCGGGCGAAGCTGCGCGCGTCCGCTAGTTATAATATATTTTGAAATATAAACTTACTAGATTTCTAAATGTCAAGAACTTATTCGTTATAAACTCATGGCGAGGCTCTAATTATCTCTCGTCTAGGATTTCAGTCATTACAACTTAACAAAGTTTCACTATAAGGTAAAAGCCTTAATTGCAAAGTTTTTTGAAAGAAAAAAAGGTTTCTTCTTAGATAAGTCACTTTACTTTGAGCTGAGCTAGATTTTACCTAAAGCTTTGCGTCCATAGTGAAATAAAAATAATTACATCGAAACGATTAATATGATGCTAACTCAATAAATGGACTGTCCATCTCAAAATATTTTTTCAATTTGAACCAGTACTTCAGCGCTATATTAGTTAGGTTTAAGATTATTACTTATTATTAGTAAGGTTTAAAATAAAAATTCGATATTTTAGACTTTAGACTTAGTTTACTAGAAAAAATAAAAATAACTCATTCCCCTAAGTGGGAACCGAACTTACAGCCGTCGTATTTACCTATAGCCTTCATTTTAGTTCTGAAAATATAAACTTAACAATAAAAAACTAAAATAACACATTATACTTAAAATATTTTTACTTTACACACATTTCTTGCTTATAAATACATTTTTCTGTAAAGTATACATTTAATTGTGCCTCTACTAAAGGTCCCTATAAAACAAGGCAAGGGTCGCTATATAAACATTTGCATTAATATCTTTTGTATCTTGAATTTACGACTACAAGTTATGTTTATTTAAGAGTTTATTAAATACTGCAAACTATTTCGCGGCTTCGCCCGCTTGAATTATTATTTATTTATTAATCTGAATTACAAGCCTGTAAGTCTCTGGAGCCCCCTGGATATATACGCCCATGATATTATGTTTATTGAAATAACTGAGCATGGCGCGTGGCGCAGCGACACAAGGGTGTGACTGTAACGCGACGGTTGTGGGTTCAATCCCCACTCGAGGAAGTGAAATATTTATTTACGTTTATATTTCCATTCCTTCGCTCTGGTGTCTAGGCAAAGCGCGGCGTTGAGTTCTGCCCCTCTACACGCAATGCCTCCAGAATTCGGCAGATAGTGGGCAACGGAGTGTCTCAACACTAGTTTCCCTCTGCCTACCCTGCTGTGTGCAGGATACAGCGTGAAGCTGATTTAATTTATTTTTAATTTTAATTTACTATATTATTTAAATCCCAAATTCAGGTTCACATCTATTTTTTATAAAGTCTAAAACAAACATTGTCTGCAATATATGACAAATATCTAGAATCAACGTCATTTTATTATAAATATTTAAAATAGTGAATGCAAAATTGTGGCAATGTGAGAGCTCTTGTCTATACAAGTGTGCTTCAGCTTCCACGAACCAAGTGAGGAGATACTGCCTCGGATATACTCTACCTCTGAATATATAATATTTTTATACCTTAATACAGATATTTTTTACAAACTATGTGCCTTATATAGGTTAGGGCAGAAGGAAACTAGGAACCTAGTGTTTTTGATCATTTGCTAACTAGGTTCACGTAGTCTTTGAAATGATATATATGTACGTAGAGGCTTACTTTATGAAAATTCCTTTTCTTTAAATCATTTCTTAAAATATTTTAACAGATTGAAATAAAACAAACGCTAAATATTAAGTGATGTTTACTATGATACAAAAGGGAAAAACTGCGCTTAAATCAGTTTAGCCGTTTCTGAGATTAACGTGTAAATACACAGACGAACAAACAAAATTGTTGTGGATTTTCTTACATTGATTTACCCTCAATAATAGGTAGAATTTCTCATATACCTGTCATGTATCGACTGAGTAGTTGCATCGTGAGCACATTCAAACTTGGTTCACTGCGCCAATTACCCTCATTATAAAATTAGCTCTCAAATTCATAATCGCGCTTTGAAGTCAAAGCAACCTTTGTACAAAAACTCGTTCTAATATCACCTTTGAACCGACTTTTTTTCTGAAGTTTTCTGTAATTTTTATAATTCCACGTTAATTAGCGGCTTTAATACCCAATTTTACACTCACTTTAGGGCTATTAATTTTTAGGATCTAACCACAAATGTATAGTTTTCATATTTTTTCTTAAACTAGTAGTACATATAGATGATAGCTGCAAAATTTCATAATTCTTGGTCAACCGCTTTTCAACTCGGCATGCCCAAGTGTTCCTGAGATAAACGCTTGACAGACACACAGATAGACGGACAGACAACAAAGTGATCTTATAACTGTTACTTTTTTCCTTAAAAGGTACGGAATTGATTTTGTATGTGTTGGGTTGGCTAAAACTTTAGCTATCGACGTTTGGATATTGTCTTTAAATTGATTATGTTGTTAGAACACAAAAGTATTTTAGATATTTCAGATTCAGATGAGAAAAAATGGAATGTGTAATACAAGCGGGCGAAGCCTCTTGCAGGTCTTTAATATATAATAAATAAGCAATATATAATATCTCAAAATAATCTCATTTATATGTACAAAGAGATTAGGTAATGTTGTTTAAGACAGCTTTAATATGTTTTTACCATTTACTTTAATGTGTTTGTCACTTCTTTGAAAACTTATGTTTGATATTGGAATTAGACGTGTTCTAACAACTGAAAAAAATATTTTAATGTGTAACAAGATTATTGGATTTCTTTTCTTTTATTATTTTACCCGACTGCGCAATGCAAAGACGGGTGAAAAAAGAGAAAGGGCGGCTTTCAACTCTCATCTCATAAATTTCTCAAAAATCTGTAACTGTTATTATCCAAAACTAGCCGATCCATATACTGATGAAGATTCAAAAAGGTATTTCTCTGACATCCCATACATTAATAGAAGTCTTTCCCTAAAAAAAATATATTTTAAGTAAACATCCTCTTAAAATAATTATTACTTAACGAGATAAATTATTGAGACAATTTGTCACTTAATTGCGTCTAATTAAGAGCTACTTTGGCAGGCATGTTGGCTATTAAGTTAATGCACAGTAATAAGTAATATATTAAGTGGAAAATATTTGTTTTAATATTTTCGTAGTCTTTTTAATATTTTTAAATGAAAATGTTATTCATATGCTCGAGCTGATACTAGGTTCCCTTTGCCTACTTTGCTTTGCGGGAAAAAGCTTGAGGCACAATTAAATGTTAGCTTCTACTACTACTTCTACTTTGAAGAGAAAGGCACGTCACATGCTATGATCTCTGCATACCTCTTTCGTCATCATCAACCCTCAAATACGAGTACGTGTCCTCCTCGAAGCGACAAGGGTTCACGCTTTTTATTCGACTTTACTCTAGTATTATTGACAACTTTCTAAAAGATCAACTAAGGTCTCCTGTGTTTCTTATCATCCACTCTTAGTTAAAAGAAATATTTTTTGCGTGGGGATCGAATAGACGACCTCCGAAGTGGTGGTCGTACGTTCAAAATCAGTGACTACCACGTCTATCAAAAGAATATCGAAAAAAGTATAATATATAAGAAAAAGTATAAAAGAAAAGCTTTTGTGCAATACCACTCTGCTATTTTTAGTTGAGTACAAAACACAACACGCCTTTATAAATCTTTCAAAGGTTTTTTTCGCAAAAGAAAAGATTTTATTTCGATTTAGATGGCATTGCCTTTTAGAAGTGAGATGAATGCTGTCTGAGATGATTGATCTACTGCAGTACGAATATTGTGCTTGTAATTACATTATCGTTTGTGCTGATGACATCGAATTAAAGGGATGGTTTAAGGTTCATTTCCGGCTTTGAATAATATTTAAACATCTAGTGAGGCTAGCGTGGAGCAGCGATATAGCGTGTAAGCGACGGTTATAGGTTCGATTGTAGAAATAAACATTTTCATCATTTTACCTAAGTAAGGCACAGTGATATGGCGTTGATGTTTTAATCTAAATATGTAGAAAGTTGATCACGAAGTGATTTAAGATCCACAGCCTGAGGGCTTATTAAGTTCTTGATGACAGAGTGTGAGACGAAAGATGTAAATCGGTTGGGTTGAAAGATGCAGAAACCGTAGCATTGGACGGTCCATTTCCGTTGGTTAACCCGCTAGGAATATAAAGCTTGAAGCTCTAAAAGTATGATTTCTTTACAATTTCTAAAAATATTTTATTTGGCCTATTTTTTTTTTTACATAGAAATTATAACATTAAAGGTTAAATCATTATAAAGTTTTAATTGTTTTTAGCTCACCGAACCAATTAGCGATGAAAAATAATTGTATTACAACATTGTAAGCCTTTTATACTCGATACTTTTACTTTACTAAAGTCAATATTCGATTTTTATCTATGGATTTTTAATATGTTTTCTTAAATCAACAAATCCTCCCTTAGTGCTCAAATTGAGGCAACGATTAGAATTAAATTAAACAGAAATAAACAATAAAAATACAGTATTTATATCTTAAAGAACACTTAACCTTTAAAGGATTTAACTAAACATTTTTCCTATAAAAGTGTAGAGGCTTACCCTGAGTGAGGATTGATCTAAAGAAGCTGAAAGCTAAATAAGCTTTCTAGCGTTAGTTGAGCTTTTCTTGGACTAAATAAATATTTTTATATTAAAAAGCACTAGTTTATTTGATATTTTAGTAAACTTGATATGAGCTGCCTCGAAATATTATAATATATATTCTGTTTTTCCTATTTATTACTTTTAATACCTAGTGTCCACACTCCGTTCCCAATTTCTACCCAATTTTGAATACGTGACGTATCAACTCAACACCACGTTTCATTTACGAGAGGAAGGAAATAAAAATAAATATATGTTGGTACGTGCGACTGTAAACGCAACAGTTATGGGTTCAATTCCCATTGATTCATTCTCCAAAATCGGAATCGAGTCGGAATCGATGCCACAATGACCTTTTCACTATTTTATTTAATTATTACAACATTATAATATTTTTTTTCTTGTTCCAGATCTAGCAACATGATTGATCCGAGCTCATCTGAAGAAGACAGTGACGATGAACACAAGAAACAACCCTCAAAATTACCAGGTAAAGAAAAATATATTGCAGTCATAATTAAAAGTTAATATTAAATATAATCGAAATCGATGGTTCGATATCAATTTCTTGATTACGATAATTATACAACTTAGAAGTTGACAATTTTTTTTTATGTTTTAGTTATATTAAAGTGTTATTCCACACTTAAGAAACAAAAATAGTTTTTAGAAAACATACAAAAATTTGAACGTAATAACGGATTTGAACCCGCGCTTCTTGTAAACCGTCCAATTATTTTTCCTATAAGTAAGGTATCATTGCCAAATTTCATAACTCTAGTTCAACGTGAAGTAACTTATAGGTTTTGATTAAGCGGCAAATTTCATATAGTGATTTTGAAACAAAATTATGACTAACACATAGATGATAGACTAGAACAAGAAAATGATCTTATAGGGGCTCTGAATTTCTCTTTTGTAGTTCGGAACACTAAAAATATATTAAATATAATTTTTAAAGGTTTCATAAATATAAATGAATTTCAATTTTTTTAAATTTACAAATCTACGGATATATACCTACAGTAAATAATAATTCAAATATTATACCTGCTTAAAATGTTACTAAACTGGGAAAATAATCGATTTTAAAAACATTCCTCTCAAAACAATGCTATCGAAACCGAGAATCATCTATTTAATCAGTCAAAAGGTCTAACCACAAATAACCGCCCTAGATGCACTAAATACATACATACTATACAAGTATGTACATACGTATGTACAGAAGTATGTGAAATTTCATTTTCAATCAATAAAATTTAATCCTTTTAAAAAGATATCCAAAAAATATACACTAAAAACTTTTAAAGCACCGCATACATTCAATATGCAGAGAGATGAAAAGCCTTTCAATTGCTATCGATTCTCAATATCCTGAAATGCTGGTGGCGTTCCCAATATTCCCATTCGAGATATCTATTTTAGACATTTTATTCGTATTGGTGTGGACAGATAGAATTGACTGAGTGTGTATTTATTTGTGAATAATATTTTTTTTGAGGCCAGTTGTGTCGCAGGGGTAAACGCGACAGATTGTGGGTTCGATCCCATTCAAGAAAATAAAATATTTAATATTTTCACTTTTTCGCTCTGGTGTTCTTTTGCCTACCCTGATGTTCTTCCTCCTGGCATTAATCCCGGCTATTGCCAGGGTCTGCCCTCCTACGCAACCTACTCCACTTTGCACGGTCTTTTGCCTACCCTGATATGAGGCAAAAACCCTGAAGCTTTTTCTAAACGACTTTCCATGCTGGATGGTCGAAACCAACTCGACGTTTTGGCAAACCACACCAGAGAAACATATACAATTTTGATGAATATTTTAATGCTATACTTAGTTGTACTATTAATTACATTTGGTAATGGAATGCGGCAGATGTTTCAACTATTCCAAATATGTAGGAATGGTCAGTTATATGAACGAGTATGGAATTAGAATATATTATGATATATATACTTCTATACTATCTGTACTACTCAAGAGTTTATTTGGTTAAACTAGCTAATCTCAGGAACTACCCGTACCAATTGAAATAAAAAACCAGTCAATTTCAAGTCATACCGAAGATCCCGATTCAAGTCAATGGAAATTGACAAATTTAAGTTAGCGGGCGTTTGCATTCTTTTTCTATGAAATGAAATGCAAATATAAGTTTGTAATTATTTTTTTTCCCATAAAACACCTATACTCTTAAACATTTCAGATTATTTTCTTCACTTGTATTGTAAGTTTTTATTTCGTGTAAAATTTCATAACTGTAGAAGTAGGTTTTGATTCATACAAAATGAAAAAGAATCGACGCATAAATGCTTGTATCTTTTGATTGTATAAACTTAAAAGCTTAGCTGTTTCCGTACTCTAAGATCCCGTACTCTGGTCTGAGAATTAGAGTGATCCTCTAATGGTTCCATTTTTACCTCTAAAGGTACGGAACTCTAAAAGCAACAGCCTAAGCTTTTGTTTACAAATTTAAAACTAAACGTACAACCTCTCCCTTAAATTTATGTAACTCATTCGCAACTGCGTAAAATCCTCCATCAAACCAATTTGGCCTGTCAGCAAATAAAACAGATATTAAGAAGATCTTAAAACAAAATAATTAAGTAATAAAAGTATACTGCACATAAAATGGTACGGATCTTACGTAACTTGATCTCTCTTAACCAAGGCAGTCTATAGGAAAAGGGATCAACTGTAAGTGGTTTATTTTAAATTAGTTTACTTCAGCTAATAATGCCTCGTCCTTGACATCGGTCGTTTTATCGTAGATTTGGAAGACTTCCAATATCTGGAATGGTATTTGTCATTGTCATGTACATGTTAAGTATTTCATTTTATTTTCATAGAAAGTCTGTATTTTAGATCATAAGGCTTGGTAATTTTTTTTTTCCAAGATGAATCTGCCAAGTAACCGTCCAAGTGATTTAGTTAAGTTCAAATTTTGCTACGTTCAGTTTTTGCATAGGTATATTTATGAATATCTTCTGTAATATATACTAGGGTTATGAATTATATTTTTAATCATATTACATTTCTTTGATTAAAGCTATATTACTTATGTAATTTTAAACAACGCATTAAACTTCTAAAGCATGGATAACCACTCGTTTTATTTTAAATATGCTTTAGAAGCTTCTTTCGTTTTGAGAACGTCGTTTAACATGATGATTGTAAATTTAAAATTATTATTAAAAATTACAATATATCAATTATTAAGTTATTTTCTCCAAAACCAGTTATAAACATACAAAATTGACTGAAAACATTAGCAGATAGATTCTCCCAAAAAATTGCTCAGTTAGCAACAACCTTCAAGACAAAGAAATGTTCCACAAAAAGCTATTACCAAAACAATTTATTAAATAAACGAGCCCACGTTCATCAAATGTATTTACGTAAATATAATGTAGAGTCTGTAACAGAAGAATCAATTTGTATTATAATTTAAAATGGGACATTCAATTCAGATTAGCTTCTGGGAAAGCCACGCCTAAGCAATTTTATTTTATGGAGAGGTTTTTGAGATATTTCCGCTATTTTCCTCATACACTGTAGATGGAAGAAGTTTAGTGACGAATTACTGACTTTTTCTCTCATACTCATTTATAAATTTTGACAGTACTTAATTTTTAACATAAATACGGAAATCTTAAAAATTTAAATTATAATATGTATGTTTTTTATTTAAACTATTTTTATGCTAGTCTACCTCTACCTACCCTACTAAGTAAATGCAGATACAGCGTCAAGCTTAAAAAATATAGACATTAATTCTCTAGGAAATACTGTCTATATTTGTAATTTTAATGTGGAACTGCTTAAAATGTTTTTTTGCTGTTACTAAAAAATCATAGTTAATATATGTTACTTGTGTACAGTGGTACCACCGGGGGGGCTGGCCGGAGGACGACCATCGGTTAGAGGCAAGCCTGAGCTTCCCAGAGGCTCGACAGCGGGCTTACCAGGTAAAGTATTTTAAAAAATATATTTTTTATAAAGTTATATTTTACTTATTACTTGTTTTATCTTGACACTGTTGGTTTACGAAAATCATACAGACTATTCGTATCTATGAAATTATTTACTATGAATTATTTATTAATACTATACTAGCCTGTACTGTACAATTGGTGGGCCAAGGCTTCTTTCTAGTTCCTTCAATTTTACTTATTTATTACTATTGGGTATACAGCTATACCAGCCAGGCCTGTAGTCGTTCCGAAAATATATAAATTCACTTATGTTTAAATTATTTTACTCCTACGTATACATGTATAAATAACCTTTCTTAAATAGGGTATCTTTGTAACCCTAGCAACTTCGTCCCATTTGCTCTAGTGATGTGGAAATACGATCGTCTAACTTTCTTATTGATATAACGTGAATAAATACGTATTTCAATTTTCTGTGCAAAACTAATAACCATTTTAGCTTTCAGTTTATTTAAACTTATTCCTGTTTTGATAGAATATAAAGGAAGTGGGCCTTTTCCCTTATTTTTATAAGGGTCATAGATTGTCCATTTCGTCGTAGTCGAAATTCAAATGCCTCAATATTATTGCTATAAATTTAATTTCAAGATTAACAAAAAATGGTTTGACATTAATCGTGGTGCAGAGGTGCCCCGTAAACGGGTTCGATTCTCACTCGAAGTAGAAAAAAAAAGAGTACAATGTTTAATATTTTTATTTATTCCTCTGGTAACGAGGCAAAGAGCATCGTTGAGTACCGTCAGTTAATACAGAATACCTCGTCGTGGGGAACGGAAGAATAAAAAAGAATAACAAAAACAGATCAACATAAGCTCCCTTAAAATTTAATGGTAAAACTTTTATATTCCTTCGTCAAAGTTCGACTTTTTACTTTACTTATTTAATAATGGAAGTGTCGACACCTTGTGCTTTGAAAATTATGGTAATTTCCAGTCCGTCTTGTTAAAAGTTTATTATAATATCGTTTTATTTATTTCTTATTGTGATTTTCTAAATGGATTTGAATTAAAAGAATAGTATTCAGAATAAGATTTTTTATTATTTCTCTACTATATTTATTTTACTAAGGATATCGTGATGCAGTAGATCAGTGTCTCGATGATGTTTGTGGATTCGATATCCAACTATGTCGATATTGATATGTTTGGACTAAATAATTTTCTTTACCACGCTCTAATAAGACAAAGCGTGCTCTAGAATTCTACCACTCACCATACAATACCTTAAATTCGTGTAAAGCTAAGAAGGACGTAGATACTAGGTTCTATCTACTATGCGGCATATAGCTTTGGGTGAAGAAAAACATTAAAAAATATATTTCATTTCCATTCTTTTGTATCCCCAATATTTTGTTTAAATTAAACTATACTACAAAAGTAAGAGAGCAACTTTTTCACAATTCATACAACCTATATATTTGTACTTGATCTTCATATATTTATAAAAAATATACGAGTATTTATAAAAACGCCATGCTTTGTTTTTTCCCAATTCTCAATTTCAATTATTCATTTCCCCCGAGTGGGAATCGAACCCACAACCGTCCCATTTACAATAAAAAAACCCATTTAATAAAAAAGTGTTATTGGATTGCCTCATACAAAGGCAAGCTCAGAATCGAGCTTTCTCATTTAAAAACAATCGATAGTAGCTCGAAAGCATAATATATAGCTTTTAATAAAACTCAAAGGAAAAGTAGCATTCGTTTTCAATTCACATATTACGATACCATTCACAATTTAAACGAGATTGCTTCTACAAAGATTTTCGAAATTGCCAATAAGCTTACTAGAGTCGAATGAATGTATACGTGGAAAACTTTGAAATATATGTTATACCCACACACATACCTGTAGTAGATTTAACGAATTTACAGTTTTCCACTATATTTTTATGAATATTTTTTTAATTCTCTATTCAAATTCAAATTCAAATTCAAAATATTCTTTATTCAAATAAACTATAAAAGCACTTTTGAATCGTCGAATGTACATGTCAACAAAAAGCTACCACCGGTTCGGAAGGCAGTTCTGCTGAGAAGAGCCGGCAAGAAACTCAACAGTTGCTCTTTTCAAAGTCAATGGTATATTTTACTATTACATTAGCTGGCAGCTGTCCTGCCTGACATTCAATAGACATTAATTCCATACATGTTTATCCTCTAAATATTCTTGAACAGTGTAATAAGCTTTACTTGTTAGAATATTTTTTACAGATATTTTAAATTTTGGTAGTGGCAAACTAAGAATACACTGCGGAATTTTATTACATACACGTATACTCAGCCCCATAAAAGATTTATTAACTTTTTGGAGGCGAAAACTAGGAGTAACAATCTTATCTTTATTTCTCGTTTCTATCGTATGACTGTCGCTATTTTTTTTATGACAATGTATATTTTGTCGGACAAAGAGAATATTATAGTATATAAATTGGGAAGCAACTGTAATAATACCTGCATCTTTGAAAACATCTCGCAGAGAATCTCGAGCTCTTAGATTATAAATATATCTCACGGCTCTTTTTTTGGAGAATAAATATTGAACTGATATCTGAAGCACTGCCCCATAGCAGCATTCCATAAGATAAAATACTATGAAAGTAGCTAAAGTAGACTAGTCGGGCAGTTTCAACGTCCGTCATTTGTCTTACTTTCTTAATTGCGAACGCGGCAGAGCTGAGTTTATCTGCAAGTGCTTCCAGATAAGCGTTCCACTGGAGTTTGGAATCTATAGTAACACCTAAGAAAATAGCTGATTTCGACACATTAAGAGGTTCTCCTTTAATTATTAGATTAAAATTATGTTTTTTAACATTTGGTAAAGCAAACTCGATGCTATTTCGTTTTTTTGCCTTTAACAATAGATTATTAACATCAAACCAACGAAGAATATGCGATAATGCACTATTCACTTCGTCATAGTTTATTTATTTCTGTCAACTTTAAATATTAAAGAGGTATCATCCGCGAAAAGTACAATATCACATATGTTCTTCACATAAAAAGGCAGATCGTTAATATAAAGAAGAAATAAAAGGGGACCAAGTATAGATCCTTGTGGAACGCCC
>HE669982.1:0-33294 GCA_000313835.2 Heliconius melpomene melpomene
TTATAAATATTAACATCTTGCCAGTTGTAGATCGACAATCTCGTTTGTATATGATGGATGTAAGTCCACACTCGCCATCATAATTACTTTTTCTCCTGAATAGAAAGCGTTGATGGCTTTTGCGCAGATGTCCCAAATCATAGTGAAATGAAAATGTTTATTATTTCTAACACTCGCAAAACCAGTGTCAATCGCTATGTAGCACCTGTTCACCCGGTTGTAATAGAATATATCTTCGACAGTTCCAAATAGTTGATACGTGAACGATTCAGTCTCGACCTTCGTACTAGGCCAGACGGCAGTGCGGTCGAGAAAATTGACAGAATAATCATAACTGCTAGATTTATCCGTTACCGCTATAGAAACGCCTTGACTTCTCATATAGGCTTGTTCTAGAATATTACACAATCTATAACTTGGTACTCTAGATGGACTGCTTTCTTCTTTATTTCAAATGTACAACTGTCATGGAACCAGTCTATTCGACTTATATTGCCCTTGATGTATCTTGTAGCACCGGTTGTTGACCTAATGACTATTAGGTTAGTTAATAATAATAGCAGCATCAGCTGTTTCATCTTTTCTGTGGACAAAAATGTTACTTTGTAATAAAAGAATAAATAAAGCAATGTTTGTCTCATGAAGTGGACGATTTTATAATGATGATAGAATCTCTATAATTATTACGATTCAGGGTGAATTTCGCTAGAGCATGAGCTGTAGTCAATTGAGTTTTAAGAGTAAATTTGAGTTACTATAGTTTAATTTGTGGTAAAATATATTAGCAGAAAATTAAAACTATGCTTCTAAATGATTAAAATTCTTAAAAAAAGTATATTTGTAAAATTATAACGAAAGTAAATATCAGGTATATTGACATTCGTTATAATTTTACAAATAAACTAAGGATATAATAAATGCATGGCGTATTATACTAAAATGTTGAAACTAAGGGCAAAAGTAAGTAATTTAAAGTTTTGTGATAAATTTAATAAACCTGCGGGTCCCTTAAACTACTTAAAATTATCTAATATAATCTATAATAATTAAATTACCTTGTTAATATAGACTGTTAATTCAATAACAAATTTCACTTTAAAGTCACCGCTGAGAAAAGAAACTCTTATTAATACGTGTATAGACAAAAAACCAGTGTAAATAAATGTGTTTTATTATGTTGTTCACAAACAAATATAACCTTCACACTTATGTCTCCCTGGTTTTTAATATTACTTTGATATAACTAAGCGCGTAGTGCGTGAAATCTAAATAGCAAAATTATATTAAATAACATTATCATATTAGCATGTAACATGAGGTTATCGTTAATAACCTTTTATCAAAGAGTTGTTACGGACCAAATTAATTATTAAGATGTTATGCATCATGCATAGAAGCATTTCAAAAGACAATTCTGTGAGGTAATTTAATAATTACTATGGGATTAAATACTTTTGTAAGCCACTACATTTCGGTCGACTCTATGGACTACAGTGTTTAGCCCAAAACTGTTCCGGTTTCCCGGCTAGACTATAAAAAACACGAGGCACGAATCCCCCATTCATGGACGACACTTGCTGCTTACCACTAGGTGGGAGTGGTGGGTGAAGTTACATGCCATGTCTTTCGATTGTAGATATTGGACGTGCCCCACGATTTTATTTTAGTTTAATCAATGCATATGCTTAAAATTTGTATATTTCAAAAATAACATCTTTTGTCATAGGTGTTTACATAAATGTATATTGCATTTTCAGGAAATTGTGTGACCATAGATATTTCCAGAAAGTGAGTAGGTTACGAGTTATTTTATTTTGAAAATATAACAATGTACAAATATTGGTACCCCTGACTCTATCCATAAAATTATTTTTTAGCTTTTAGTACATTTATCTGCAATATAAAACCGTTAAACTTAATTTTTTTTTTTTTTCTTATTTAATGTCTTTCATTTTTGTTGTAATATCTATACATTGTACACATACATGATTTTAACTATTTAAATTATTAAGACAATAAAACACTGCGATCTTAAATCTTAATATAATTGCTTATTATAAATATTAACATTTTGCCAGTTCTAGATCGACAATCTCGTTTGTATATGATGGATGTAAATTCACAGTCGCCATCATAATTACTTTTTCTCTTGAGTAGAAAGCGTTGAGGGCTTTTGCGCAGATATCCCAAATCATAGTGAAATGAAAATGTTTATTATTTCTAACACTCACAAAACCAGTGTCAATCGCTATGTAGCACCTGTCACCCGGTGTATAGAATATATCTTCGACAGTTCCAAATAGTTGATACGTGAACGATTCAGTCTCGACCTTCGTACTAGGCCAGACAGCAGTGCGGTCGAGAAAATTGACAGAATAATCATAAGTGCTAGATTTATTCGTTACCGCTATAGAAACACCTTGATTTCTTATAAGGGCATGTTCTAGAATAAGACACAATCTATGACTTGGTACTCTAGATGGACTGCTTTCTTCATTTATTTTAAATGTACAGCTGTCATCATGGCACCACTCAATTCGATTTAAATTGCCCTTGATGTATCTTGTAGCATCGGTTGTGGACCCAATGACTATTAGCTTAGTTAATAATAATAGCAGCATCAGCTTTTTCATCTTTTCTGTGGAGAAAGTTAACATAACATAACATAAAAACTCTTTATTTCACACCATATTAAATATTTAACAAAAACAAAAAAAAAAACGTACAAAAAATAAATGTGAAAGGGCGGCCTTATCACTAAAAGTGATCTCTTCCAGGCAACCTAATTTTAGAAGAATCTATTTAAAAGACAGGGCATGGCGCGATCAATCATATATATATTTATACACCTGCATAAATACTATCTCATAAACTACATAGAATACACATACATAATAAAAATAAATAAATAAATAAGTAAATAGATAAGTGCATAGATACATGACAATTACGTCGAAATATATAAAAATACTACATACTAAGATAGTAATTTTTAACTTTATATTTAAATATATTTAAAGATTTAGACTGCCTTATAGCTCGCGGTAACGTATTCCATAGCTTCGCAGCTTGGACAGTGAATGACTCACTGTAGCAACGGGTACGACACAAAGGTATTTCCAGGACATTATCACTTTGGGATCGGAGAGTTGGGGCAAGACGGGATTCAGAGCCGAGAAAGGTAAAGCGTTCTTTAAGGTAAGTTGGAGTTTCAGGATGGAAGAGAATAGAGTAGAGAAGAGTTAGAGTATGAACATTCCGACGTTCTTTGATAGGAAGCCATCCGAGCCTCGATCGATGCTCACTGATATGATCAAATTTCCTCAGTGCAAAGATAAATCTTATGACAAGATTTTGTAGGCGCTCTAATTTATTGAGTAATTGCTGCGATAAATCCAGGTAGCAAGTGTCTGCATAGTCTAGGATGGGTAGTAAGAGTGAGTGTGCTAGGGTTATTTTAGTTTTAATCGGTAATAGATGTTTCCATCTTTTCAGCCTACCCATAGCACAGTACAGCTTGCGGCTTAGCTCAGATACTTGAGGTGTCCACGAAAGAGTGCTGTCCACCTTGATACCTAGATTTTTTACGGTGTTGCAATACTCCAATTTACAGGTGTCGAAGATTTATTTACTTACAATTTATTTATTTATTTACAATTTATAGGTGGAAGGGAAGGGAGATCGATTTTGGTAAGTTGCTTAGAACTGCCAAGAATACACACTTGAGACTTTTTAGGATTTACAGACAAACCATATGATTTGCTCCAGGTATTAATGGTTTGCAGGTTGGAATTAACTTGACTAATAGCCTTAGCAATGTCATCTATCTATTAACGTAAAGTTACTTTGTAATAAAAGAATAAATAAAGCAATGTTTGTCTTATTAAGTGGACGATTATATAATGATGATAGAATCTCTAGAATTTTTACGACTCAGGGTGAATTGGCTAGAGGATGAGCTGTAGTCAATTAAGTTTTAAGAGTAAATTTGAGTTACTATAGTTTAATTTGTGGTAAAATATATTAGCAGAAAACTAAAACTATGCTTCTAAATGATTAAAATTCTTAAAAAAATATATTTGTAAAATTATAACGAAAGTAGGGGAATAATAAATGCACGGCGTATTAAACTAAAATGTTGAAACTAAGGGCAAAAGTAAGTAACTTAAAGTTTTGTGGTAAATTAAATAATTCTGCTGGCCCCGTAAACTACTTAAAATTATCTAATATAATCTTTAATAACTAAATTACCTTGTTATTATAGACTGTGAATTCAATAACAAATTTAATATTTTTATCACTTTAATAGTCACCGCTGAAACAAGAAACTCTTATTAATACGTGTATAGCCCAAATAACAGTGCAAATCAAAGTGTTTTATAGCAAAATTATACAAAAGAACATTATCATATTAGCATGTAACACGAGGTTATCGTAAACAACCTGTTATCAAAGAGTTGTTATGTACCAAATTAACTATTAAGATGTTAAACAACATGCATAGAAGCATTTCAAAAGACAAGAAGTGAGAGAAAAATGTAATAATATAACTATGGAATCGAATTCTCTGGTCAGCCACTTTATTTTGATTGACTCTATGACCTATAGGCATTTAATCCAAAACTGTCCCAGTTTTCCCGATGCAGGCACTCTTCTCTTCCTTTATAATTACATTCATATGTCACAGCTAACCTAATTAGTGAAATTCAAATTATTTTTTATTCAAATAGACTATTATAAGCACTTTTAAATCGTGATCAACATATAAACAATAAAGCCACCACCGGTTCGGAAGGCAGTTCTGATGAGAAGAGTCGGCAAGAAACACAACAATTGCTCTTTTCAAAGTCAATATTCTAATTTACTTATTACACTAGCGGCCCGCCAGCGGCTTCACCCGCTTGAACTACATGATTATTCTTTTAATAAACAGAATTGACTGACAGTCAAATGTGTTGATGTAAATGAATAATTTAATTTACTCGTTCAGAAACGGACTTAAATGTTAAATTATTGATTTGGGTAAGGTCAATTTCAAAATTGATTTGGATAATTCTTTGTAAAATAACTGTAATGATTGCATATTACAAAAAATACTCACTTAACACATTTTTTTTATTTATTTTATTTAATATCTTTCATTTTTGTTATAATATCTATACATTGTACACATACATGTATCTAACTATTTACAATATTAAGTCAATAAAACACTGCTATCTTAATCCAAATATTGTTGTTTATTATCAATATTAAAATTTTGCCAGTTGCAGATCTATAATGTCGTTTGTATATGATGGATGTAAGTTCACAGTCGCCATCATAATTACTTTTTCTCTTGAGTAGAAAGCGTTGATGGCTTTTGCGCAGATATCCCAAACCATAGTGAGATGAAAATGTCTATTATTTCTAACACTCGCAAAACCAGTGTCAATCGCTATATAGCACTTGTCATCCGGCGAATGGTAGTATATATCTTCGATAGTTCCGAAAAGTTGATACGTAAAAGATTCATTCTCGATCTTCGTACTAGGCCAGGCAGTAGAGCGGTCGAGAAAATTGACAGAATAGTAATAAATGTTAGATTTATCCTTTATCTCCATAACAACGCCTTGGTCCCTCATATGGGCTTGTTCTAGAATCTTACACAATCTATAGTTGTGTACTCTAGATGGACTTTTTTCTTCTTTTATTTTAAATGTACAACTATTATGGAACCAGTCAATTTCACTTATATTTCCCATGATATATTTTGTAGCATCGGCCATGGACGCAGTGACTAGCAACGTACTGAACAATAATAGCAGTATCAGCATTTCCATCTTTCCTGTAGATAAAAAGTTATTTTGTAATAAAAGAATGCACAAAACAATCTTTACTTGGTGGAGTGAAAAATTTCATAATTTTATATATTAAGGTGAGACTTGAAGAATCTCTAGAATCATCTTCGGTCGGGTGAGTTGGCTAGAGAATAAGCCAGCCACATGAGTTTTAAGAGTA
Source organism: Heliconius melpomene melpomene (assembly GCA_000313835.2). NCBI lineage: Eukaryota > Metazoa > Arthropoda > Insecta > Lepidoptera > Nymphalidae > Heliconius > Heliconius melpomene. Next base: position 6,001 of record HE669982.1, read on the forward strand.
AATTTTAATTATTATACTTTTTAATGTGTGGTCGACCAAGTCAAATATTAACATAAAAATGAAACTATGCTCCTGAGTAATTACGTTTCTTAAATATTTGAACATACAAAAACTAAACTAAAAATATTAATTATATGTGTAAACCAAGGTCCAAAGAAAATGATATAAAATTTTGTGATAATTTAAACAATCCTGTTGGTCTCGTACACTACTTAAAATTATCTAATATAATTTATAGTAAATAAATTACCTTGTTAATAACTGTGGATCCAATAACAAATTTAGTACTCCTTTCACTTTAAAGAACTGCCACTAATACAAATTTGAAGCAAGTTAGGGTATAGTTGTATTATCTTAATTACTTAAAATTTAATAATAGTACTTTGATATAACAAAAGGTTTGTAGCGCGTCAAATCTAAAAAATAATCAAATGAACAAAATTGTCAAATGATATTAAAAAATATTTTATTATATTAGCATATAACGTGAGGTTATCGTTAATAACCTTTGATCAAAAAGTTGTTACGGACCAAGTTATGAAATATAATAATAAATATTATACTCTATTTATCTTTATTTAATTTACTTATTATTTTTTAGTTTTAGTTATATTAATAAATATAATTATCATATATATATATATATATATATATATATATATATATATATATATCATATATATATATGTTATATTAATAAAAATAATAAAGTTTTAGTTATATTAATTGATCACTTATTGAAATTTTGGCCCAAAACTGTCCCGGTTTTCCCGAAGTAGGCACTCTCCTCTTGTAATTACGCACGTATATCGCAGCCAACCAACCTTATTAGTTGCTTAATTAATTGCCTAGTCTCTTCACTAACCAGACGACGCGTTGTTTAACTAGCAGTCTTAACTACCAGACATTACAGCTATTAAATTCAAAATCATCTAGGCAAATGGCTCGAATTTGGTGTATACCCACAGTACTATAAACAATAAAAATAGTATAATTCAGTTTTGGTACTTGATATTAATTACTACCATTCGGGATTCAAGTAAACCTAAGAGATTTCATTAAAACAAATTTTATATCTATATGTTTGTATGTCAAATAAATGTTCAGGTCTTTCTGGTGAACTTGGCTTGACACGCTGCTGCGTTCCGAGAAAAAAAATCTTCTAAATATTAATTATTTAATCTTTATTATATGTTTCTTTTTCTATATTTTATAAATATTTCCGTTGGAATTATTGTTTTTCATTGTGGATCAAAGTGCTAAGCTTCAAAAAATTAGCCTGGGTCAGTGATACCAACACTCTCGCGCAACGCGTAGGTTGTAAGTTCTTGAAGAAATGTATTACTCCTACTATCTTGTTCTGGATAAAATGCGTTGATTTCCGCCATGCAGCGTTTCAATTGTGGACGGAAATAGTAGACAGAATAATAGAGACACATCGTGATTATCGTTAGGGTCTCTCTGCCTAATAGCAATTTGCGGGATACAGGTGAAACTAAAAAAAGAATCCAACGATCATAATGTAACTTATAAACATACTATATAATGTACATAAAAATAAAATTTTGAAAAGTAGAACAAAGCTCTTCTTGTATATTAGTATCGTTAAACTTTTTACTCAGTTCCATCTCTGTAAGTAATGAAAACTTTATCTTTTTTGACAAACAGCCCATCACTTCCCTTGATTACTTTTATTTACGTTGGTACATGAAGTGCTTGTATTAAAACTAGTGCCTATTTTATTATATCTTATTCTATTATTAAAATTACTTTGAAATAGTAAGTGATGTTTGTATATAATAAATAAAAAAAAAGAATTCGCTGCTTTAATCTGCATAACTAATTCGCAAGAACTCTCTCTTTCTTAGTACTCTCGTACACCACCCATCTTGCATTCCAAATTTCAGCATTAAACGCCGCGCAGATTCGGCTGTACGTTGTTTGGCAATCACTAAGCAACGGAAGAGTTATATATATAAACAGATTATAATTACAATATATTATAATTCAAAAGTTTAAGGTAACCCCCATAGTATATAAAAGAAAACCAAAGCAAACATGCCAGTTGGTTAGTACTAACTTTCAGTAACAAAGTCCTTTGTTGATCACAATAGAAGCTACAGTAGATAGCTTGTTACACGCTGTACTAAACAGATACCTGAAACTTAAGCTATTGTATTCGAAATATGTTTTATACTATACGAGTATATCGTTTTATTCTAATAAACAGAACATGAAATCAATATTAGGCAAAAAATATTTAATTATGTTTTAGGCTTTACGCTGTATCCCGCACACGGTAAGATAGACAGAGGAAACCTAGTGTCAAAACACTCTGTTTCCTTACTTTCAGCCACATTCTGGAGGCATTGTGTGTTGAGTGGTGGTACTCAACACCGTGTTTTACCTCGACACCTGAGCGAAGTAATGAAAATATTAAATATTTCATTTTCTCAAGTAGGAATCGAATTACTTAAGTACTACTGGCGTCAAAAAACATTTATATATAATTTAAGAAACATCAGTAATAACAAATTACAAAGCACTGATTTCAAACTACTGTCTTTGTTTTAATATTAATAAAGTACAATAACATTTGAATTTTTCTACAATTTTTTCCTTGAAAATTCATTTAAGGGTCATAATCAGAAAAAGTGTACATTTTGTGTCTTTTCTTGTCCCGCTACTTTGAATGCGTTTTAAAAATACAATTTTAAAGATAATTTAAATATTTTGCCATTTAAGATAAATTTACTTATTAACTTAAAGATTTTTGTAATATTTTAAATGTATTATGGCTAATAATAGTATTTTTTGTTAGTTGCAAAAAACTTTTCTAAATGCTTCCATACAATTTTTCGTGTCCCATTCACCACTTTACTTTTTAAAAAATTGATTTGTTACGAATATTTATGGTTTTATTTGATTTCAGGTATGTTTATATTACTTTACTTTATGCATAATATTAAATAGAATTACTTTTATTGATACATTATGTAATAAATAATATATATGAATTAAGTAAATTTGTCCCAAAATATTGTTTTTTTGTTACTCAGGGCTAGTAACGTACAATTAAAATATGAACGCAATTATTTTGAATGGTATTTAATATTAGTTTTTATTGTGGCACCATTATTGTAAAAGTCAATGCTGTCGTAGCTACAACCAGTAATGTTCTCGCAGCAGTAGAGGGGTTCAAATGTTTTAGAGGGAATGCGTGAAATTACATCTCAGGGTTATAAACGGCTTTTATTTTGGTAAGTATTCTATAATTTCGTTTTCTTGTTTATGTTATTTGCTTCTTTTTACAAAATCTCAAAAAAGAACTTCAGTGCTTGCACATGCAACACGTGGCTTTTGAGCAAATATTTAAAAAGGTTAGAATTTCTCAGACTTCATTCTCAATTTTGTTACATTTCGTTACGTAACGAAACTGAGAAAATATGAAGCCTAGTTCACAATTACGTTACCATCGGAAGATCCTATATCTTATAAAACAAAGTCACTTTTCGTGTCTGTCTGAACTTTCTAACTCTTCTTCTTCTAAACCACCCAACGGATATTGATGAGGTTTTCACCATTAGGTCGAGTATTTCTCAGGGAAGGTTTATATACAGTTTATTATTTGTATATTCTTATGTAAATTAACATAAATACGATAAATGTGTATAAAGTCCTACCCGTTGTGACACTTTCGCGCATGCGCTGCTCTAATGGTAAGTACTACATGAAAATAATGTACTGAAGTATTGTTCCTCTTAATAAGATCTACAAAAAAGTTCGCGACGGCATATTCGTATCTTTTCAGAATAACGTGTAGTGATCATATTTCTGTCTAAAAATTATAATTTCAATATATTTTTTATTGTGAGGGATATTTTTCTATAAATCCTTATCCTTTAAAATACTTTATTAATTTTCTACGTTAAACGAAGATAAAATTTGCTGTTTACACTATTTCGAAATAGCGAATAGTTTTAGAGAAAAACGCATTTAATTGTTAACACATCACGCCGTTCATACATCAGCTGTATCGAGTCAAGTTTCACTTATCCCTTATTCTCAACATATTGTAAGACAATTGTCAGTGTGAGGGTATTTTACAGAAAATAAAATAATAATACCCACATAATTATTTATAAAAGAGGAAGGGAACGGCTATAAAAAGTGACGTTTTTGAAGGATTGAGTCAGTACGTCGTTATTCTGCCTGTCGTAAGGTGTAAAATTGTGACAGTGTTCAAGTATTTAAAATCAGTGTCATTGTTGGAACTATGCGTTTTAAAACGTGTATAAGTGTAAAGTGTTATATAGAAACAGTGTTAGAAGTGTGTATATGTAAAAGAGGAACAGTAAATTATGGTTATTAATTTTTTTCTTATACTTACCACCTGACATTTGTACAATATAAATAAGTATATTAGTTACGTTGGCCATTTAATGTAGACAGAACTGTCTTTAACTGTTTTTCATTTTAATAAGTACTTTAGAAGTTGCTACAATATCAAAAAATCCTTGCTGCGAAACGGCTTACACAAGCGCGTCCGCCGCGCCCGCCTGCCTTACACGCATCGGTGGTTCAGTGGTAGAATGCTCCCGGGAATGTTCGATTCCCGGCCGATGCATTCTAATTAAATTTTCCTCACAGGCAGCCACGTAGTGCTTGCTTTTCATCGGGGACAGAATATCCTCTTCAGCATTAATCACAAGCTCGAAAAAAAAAATCCGCCTGCCTCTATAGCAACGAAGATTTAGATGCGTTTGCACGTATTGGATAATTGGAGTTGAATGTATTATTTCATCGCGATATATTTGGTTTCATATTTTTTGTAGTAGTTATTAGTAGGTAGGTTTTTGTTTATAATTTCTTCCGTTTAAAAATAGTCATTTAACTATCTAAAAATAGTCATTTAAATATATTTTAATAAGTACTTGAAAAGATTAGTAGCACAGATTTAAAATTACAGTACCTACTAAAAAAATCCTTGCTGTATACAAACAATTAGAAAATCGAATTTAGCGAATCGAAATTATTGAAACTACGAAAATGCGGCTTGCATTAGGGTTTAATTAATTTTCACATTATCTTAAGTGCTTTGCAAACATACATTATATGAATAATCCAGAAGTAAAAGCGGGCGAAGCCGCAAGAGGGTCGCTAGTATGTATATAAAAAAAAAATTGCTGGCATATGAAAAAAATAATTGGTGACTTTTGATGACGTAAAGTAACTAAAAATAATGATTTTTAAGTTTTTTGCCTGTTTGCTCTAATGTGTTTGTGCACGCTTATCTCAGAAACGGCTTAACCGATTTACTTAAAAGCATTTTTTTATTCTTCCTTAAATTAGTTGTGATTTTGTAATTACTATTTTTTTCTCTGGAGATAGTGAATTAATAAATATGTAGGTCAAGCGGGTGAGGCTTTTATTTAAAAACAAAAACGTTCTATACTAGCGTTGTTAAAGATCTAAACAATAAACATGAAGTATTATTAAATACCTATTGATACATATTTTTTTATTTTTAGTAAGCGTCGTGGCTCCTATGTCAAATGCTGAAACACATAAAATATATAGAGAACGTCTTAAACAGACCAATCCTATTAAATATGAAGATATGCGGAATAAACACTTACAAAGAATTAAACTTAATTCCAGTAAAAACAACTCAAATTTTGATATATTTTAAAGTGGATTTAATTTTATCATTAACTTTGTGATCTTTAGAAATATAAGTTTATTACGTTACGAACTAGCATTATTATATTGTTAATATTGTCACTTTGTTGTTTTCTTACATTTATAATCTGTTAAATCAACGATTGAATCTTTAAAATTTTAATTTGTTTCTCATTAAATAAAAACAACAATAGTTTTATTGATATTCTTATTTTGTTGTGTATAATGCCTTATGATATCAGTTTCGTAACAAAGATTATCAGTGTTGTTACTTATCAGTTACGTTACGAATTCGAAAATGTCCACTTTTCTGATTATGACCCTTAAGCCGTTATTGTCTAAGTTAACTCTTTTGAAAATCAAAAACTCATTTAAACAAGCACAATAGCTTGAACCAAGTTGGTTTTCTTACAAATATCTTTACTTCGGATGTCATAATCCTAAAAGAAGTTTGAATAAGGTTATTGTTATTTCTATATTTTCTCGATGTTTAAATATTAAAGATAAGAATAGCTAAGGACTTTTTAAAATAATTTGATTATTTATTATTATATAGCGCCTGTACCCTCTGTTGTGGGATCTCCAATTGGGGGAAAGAAGTATTTCCATTTCTCCGCCCTGGTAATATGATCAGTGGCGAAATTCAAAGCGCCTTATTTCGAAAATATACATAGTACCTTCCCTATTATAATATAGGATATATAACACTAATATTAGGGTTAAATAGCATATCTAAACGGCCCATAATAAATATATAAGATAAAAAACAATGAAAACTCGTATTTACTATCTTTATAATAAGCCACATTTTATGCCTCCACAGACGCTATCTCGTAAAGAATATTAGGCTCAAGGCTTTTTGAAACGCCTTTTGGTTTAGACAAAGCGGCATAATGAGCTGGAACAAAAGAACTGAAATGACTGAAAAAATAATTTAAGTATGACTATAAATTCTATTCAACGAGGTCGTACTTTTTTGAGATAGTAACGTTCACGTTGTTTTTAAGAATTACTGTGTAACTGTAAAGATGGTTTGCACATCCGAGGTTAATTTAAGACATTGTGAGATGAGTGGTTCTACGTTCTACGCGGCAGTGAGGAGGATTTTTTGCATCCGGCGCATAGCAGGAACCTAGTGTTAAAACACTTCGTTCCCCAATACATTTTAAGATACTTCCGCTTTCCTTTTCACGCTTTCCGCCGAAATCTCGAGATATGATGAATGGAGGAATGAAAACATTTTTTTTCCAGTGCCAGATGTTGTACCACTGGGCATCATGGTAATTGTTTTTAGAGTTCCATACCTAAATATCACATGAAATACGATAGTTAGTCATTTGAAATTTCCAGAAATTATGTTTTTCTGTTGCCGCTATAGCAATGAATAGCAAAAGACAGACTAAAATATATATTTAAAGGGACTCCCGTACTACAAGCACAATTTTTTTGCTAATTAAATAAACGGAGCCCTTTGTGGGCGAGTTCAATTCGCACTTGACCGGTTTTTATTTTAAAGTTAAAAACAAGTACAAATACAGTTAATATCGTCTAGACTGTAGTCTTTAGACGAACTTAACCAAGTGAATGGATTACTTCACTTATCTCGTTGAAAGCGGTGGCGTTCTGTGTTTTAGAGAGTGAATAAAAAGTAAACGCGACGCTTGTATATTCGATTCCTGCTTGGAGCAAATAATTTTCTTTCCTTGCCTGCTGTAGTAACAAGATTTAAGGCTCTCACTCAATAGGTTATATCTTGAGGATTGCCTGGAAAGGGATAAACCGAGTGTTCATTACGATTCCATTTACCACCGAATTTTTGGCGGATTGGATGGCGGAACTCAACCCGCGTTTTGCCTCCACACCAGAGCGAAGAAATGAAAATATAATATATTTAAATAAATATTTCATTTCCTCGAGTCAAGGGAATCGAACCCACAACCAGTTGCGTTTACAGTCACACTTTATGCCTATGCGCTACGACTGACCTCATAAAATCATAGATGTTTTTCAAATAAACTAAAACGTATAACAAATTTGATATAGATTAAATTTATATTATCTTTTAACGTTCGGAAACCTTAGAAATCTTTTCCAGTCCAAACAGATATTTCCTTTATGTATCTTCCTTTGTTAATAACAAATATTTGTATTTTCAAGACGCGTGTACTTTGATTCCTTTGTGAAATGTATCTAGAAACTTATACGTACGAAGCTTTCCTCTTTCTTTACTTTATATTTGCTGAAGTGGTATAAAATTCGAAACAATTTTTTGTATTACATGGTACCTTTTATGGGTGGTGTATGTATATAATAAAATATTCTTTACATAACCTGGGCCAGTCGTGGCGCAGGGGCTCAATGTGTGCTGCAAAATTGACTGGTTGAACACTTGGTTCCCTCTGCCTACCCTACTATGTGCGGGATTCAGCGTGAAGCTGATTTAATTTAATTTAATTTAAAATAATTTAATCAATTTTTTTAAACCTAGAGTCGCAAATATTGCTTGTAACAGCTGCATGGCATTACTCCCTTATCTTTTTAATAAAAAAAGTAATAACTCAAATATCGTTTTTATTAAATTTTTTTCAAAGTTACATTAAAATAAAAAAAATTCAACAAAAGTCATCATGTACTAGATGTAGATCATCACTTCATTTCGTATTTTTTCTGGAATTTCGAGAAATCCTCTCTCAGTAATTCAGCTATCTACGCGAGATCGTTTCGGTTGCCCATTGTAAAATAATGTATTAGAAGATTTAATATGTAAATATAAAAGGTAGTTAATTGTTTTCTTTCTGTACGCGCAATGAATCGAAAATTGAGAGAAATGGGGAAGGGAGTGTCTTAATACAAGCTAAAATATTATACGTAATTTATTCTAACAACATTTTATTATGTTGAACTAATTCATCAAAAACAATTTCAATGGACCATAAACAAAGGCAGATGGTCGATAATAATAGTGAAGTGAAATTATAATAATTCTAACAAAATTACGTAGAGCTCGTAGCTCGCGCTACGGCGTAGCAATGTTTATGTAGCATATAATAAATATGGCGCTTACTTCCGTCCTGCTGCATATTAGATATATGTATAAAATATTTTATATAAATTTACTGAAGAAGCTTCTTTTTAACGAAAGCTTATACAAAAAGCTGCATTGTTATAGTCAATAAAAAAAACCATTGAAGAATTTTTAATGCGATGATTGTGAGTTTCAATCACTCCTCAAAAGAATGGTTTTATTTTAATTATTAACATTTTCCTGCTCTGGCAAGACAAAAGAGCAGCGTTAAGTTACACCACTCAACACACAAATCCTCGAATTTGAGCCGAAAACGCCATCCTTCCATCCAAGGGTGTAGAGTGTCTTGACGCTATCTCTCTGCCTACTCTGCTGTACGAAAAAAGCATCAATATGAAAAAAAGTAAATAAGTATCAATATTAACCGCAGCGTTCAGTTACGCTACTCAACGCGCAATGTCTTATATGTTGGGTGGAAAATTGGTACTTAACTACTTAATTAATTAGGTTCCCTCTACTTACTCTGCGTAAAAATTTAAAAAATGTAAGTAAATGTCAGAATTTGTACAGCAATTTGCAAGTTTACCTTTCCTTCCCTTAACTGAATTATTACGCCTAGTGGAAAATGCCAGCCTGTTCCGCGTTTTCGTTTGATCAGGATGACAAAATATTTAAACACTCTTCAGCGCAGTAACCCTTGTTATTTTACAATTATTTCTAGGATACTATAAATATTGACTGCGTTTAAATAATAATTATGTTGTATAATAAATAATTAATTAGTAAAAATAATTGTTTTAACCAATTTTTTACTACTGGTTATATAGTTTTTTTATGGCCTAGTGTCTTAACACTGAGCCCAGTGAGCCAAATTGAAACGATTCGCGTCCAAACAAACATTTCTTCCTTCTGTTTCGAATATTATTATAGACATAAAAAAAAACTTAAATATTATTCCAGACATAGGAATCCGGGTCAATCTATATATATATAAAATCGAAAGGTCACTCACTCATCACGAAATCTCAGAAACTACACGTGCTAGGAATCTCAAATTTTACATAGGAGTTACTTATAGGACGTAAGTGCTCGCTAAGACGGGAATTTGCAATATTCGATTTCTAAGGGGTTGTTTTTGGCGTCGAAAGTTTGTATGAAACTACGTTACTACAAATGCTAGCATTTGTCTCAAATTTTGCATAGACGTCACTAGGACGTAGTCATGGAGACAGAAATTAATAATAACATAGTTCACGCGGGTGAAACCGCGAGCGGGCCGCTAGTAGTTAGTATAAAATTATGTTAATATTTTCCAGAACATTGCTTATAATGCCTCGGGATATTTTCTAAACAGTTACACTACTTTTATTTGTGTAATAAGAACGATCTCGACTAATGAAATCTGTCTAATTATGATTTAATTAAATTTTATAAGAGCTTGAGGTGCTGTACATTTTAATTAGAAAAGGCAGTTAACGCTAATTGAAATGAGTTTAAATGAACAAGGTTAACAAAAATTTATATTTATGCGAATCACTGTTGGGGGTGGCGAAAGAAAAATTATACAATATTAATCATATTTTTCTGTTTTCACTTATTTGCTAAATATTTTTGTTATTGTTAAGAAAAACTGAAAGATATACTGTTTTATGCTATATAGCGCCATAAAATGTAGTTGGACCTACAAATCTTCGAGTGGAATACTAGTTCAAGGAATTCCACTATTCAGGTTCTGGCTCCATCATCAGATATCTGTCACTTAGGTTTCGTGTTACTAAATATCACAACTATACAATTATTAAAAAACAACTTAAAAGAAAAACGTCAATTCGTTTCTTCCTTGCGTAATTATAATTTAGGTTCACTTAAAGCTATTCGACGAGCGCCAGGTGATAAACCCAGTACTAGTGACGAATACAATTCATATTACGCCATCCTGGCGCTGTGGTACAGGGTAATATTATAAACGTTGTGTTTTCATTTTCTCGCTCTTGTAAGAAGACAAACCGCGGCGTTGAGTTCCGTAACTCATCATGCAACATCTGGGGATAAACATCACGAAGCTACACTTTTATTTTAATTTGTATTTGTAAAAACTCAAATACTGTAACATTGTTTAACAGGTAATACCCGCGATGTTCCACACGGCCAGCATCTGGCTGACGCTCGCGCTCGCGGTGCAACGCTACATCTACGTATGCCACGCACCCGTCGCCAGGACTTGGTAAGTATACAACCGTTGTATTTTCATAATTTAAAATATTTTTATTTTTATTTATTTTTGAAATATTTTTATTTCCCTTCTCTAATGCGATTAACCACGACGTCGAATCCGCCATTCATTACGCAATAGGAGGAGGATGCACACTTTGCACTTTTTTCTCGACTCACTCACTTTTTACACAATGTGTTAAAAATATTATTTTATGAGAAACCATGATACTATCGTTTCGTCAATCATTCAATATATAATTTTCTTATCTTAATAAGTGAAATATTTTTTTTTATTTTATTGATTTCTTTATTAATACATAGAAAAATTAACGTAATACTAAAATATATTACAACTATATTTACTACTAGCGATCCGCTCGCGGCTTCGATTGCTCAAAAGTTATTTAAAAGCTACAAAAACAATAATAATAATTGTTTGAATAAAAATACATAAAAACAAAGCAGATCAGGTTATATTTATTTGATATTTCATTTGTAAACATGGCCCATCGTGTAATTCAGTTTTTATGACCGCGCCGATCTAATCTGCGTCGTCATTAGATTTTCCCGTCAAATTTGTTTTTAATACTTTTTCTGATCTCATATAATACTAGCCGTCGCCCGCAATTCTGTTTATATGGATTTTAAGACGTAAAATAATAAATTTCTTGGTTTTTTCACGTTTCAGTAAGAAATTTGTTAAATCTTTTATTAGTTCCCTCCGTTATGCCTTACACTACGCAAATGTCAAATGTTAACTTGCTAGGTCCTGTCTGTCTGTGCGTTGTTTGCCAGTCATATTAACTAGTATTATTTTATACGTTATAGATGAAGACAATATTCTATTTGGATCTCTTTTTTACAAGCATTCTCCTATTGTAACATTATTTCTTTTTTAGAGAGAGTTTATGGTATAGGTTGTGGGTTCGATTCCCACTCTAGTAAATGAAGCTTCACTTCACTTCACTTCACTTTTCACTTCCTCGCTCTGGTAACGAGGCAAAACGTGGCGTTGAGTACTACCACTCACCGCACTATGCCTCAAGAATTCGATGGAAAGTGGGGAACGAAAGTATCTGAATGATGAATGAAGTAATTTAACACTAGATTATATCTGTAGAGATTATATCTGTCTACCCTACTGTGTGGGATACAGCGTTAAGCTACAAAAAAAATTTAGACACTATAAAAAAATTATATCAACATCCTGTTTACACATATCAATATAAACATATGTATGTATGTACAACACAGGTAATCCGCAAATCGTAAAGTTGCAAACAGACCGGATATATTGGCTACTTTTATTACAATCGTAAACGGTTTCCACTCGACTGGACCGCATTACTATTCGTTCCAACCCCAATATTTGGACCGAACTTGTGTAATTGGGACGTTATAAGTTTTGAAACTCTTAAAGTACAATTCTGGAGCTTTTTGAGCTTTGAAAACATGATTAAGAAGCGATTTTTGTTAATAATATTATATTTTTTCGTATATTTAGTTTTTTTTAATTTCACACGAGTTTGCAGCACACTTTGTGCCCTTGCACCACAACTGGCCTTACTTTTTTATATATGAACCGATTAAAAGAAATTAAACACTAAATGTTTAGAGAAATTTGCGAAAATACAATGGTGAAAACTACATTTAAATTGGTGCTACCGTTTCCGAGATGAGAGTGCATATATAAACTCAAAAACCGACAAACAGGCAATAAAATTATCTTCAATGTACAGACATCGAGCAGTTACAATTTTATTATAAGTATAGATTTGTAGTAATCTACAGTATTATAAAAGCGCGATCTCTTGCTTGTTCATTCTTAAGAATAACCTTTAGATGGCGGAAATTAAAAAAATCTACTTACAGAAATTCTATCATCAAAAATAATTGGTGGAAGCGTATACGAGTTAATTGGCTAGAACGATTGGACCATTTTCAAGAGGAGACGTTTCTAAATTGTATTCTTTCCCTAGTGTGTAAAGTACTTTAAGAAATATTCGAACTGCATATAGTATATTACTTATAAAAGTGGAATTTTAATACATAAAATTTAATTATGCTATCAAAATCATAAAATTAACCACTGAGTTGAGAATCTTTTACAACCAACCAGCCATTCACTTCAAAGGGAGGTTAAATAACTATTTAGTTGTATATATAAATAGATGACCTAAAATATTTTCAAATGTTTTCAGTAACCTTCGTCTGACATCATCTTGATCAATTTCATCATCATCAATTTTTATCTATTGACGCCATCGTGGCGCAATTTGACGTTTGACTATAAAGGGGGAAGATTATGGGTTCGATCCCCACTCCTATGATTTTTTCTCAGCCTGTTATAGTGCACTGTTAACGTAATAAACTAAGGAGAAACACGGAATATCCTCCAGAATAACAATAAGAAATGAACTTCAATATTTTTGCTATGTAAAGGAGTATACTGCAATATAAATTTAAAAAAAAAGTCAAAATCACATAAAAGCAAAAGGACAAAAGAGCAGAAAAGGGTACGGACCACCAATGTGCGCCAACCTCCTGGGGGGGCATTAAGCTCTATGTAAGCTCTACAGATATGTTATTAAATTAAATATATATAATACAGGAAATTAAATATTTATTATCTTTATTTTCTCGCTTTGGTAACTAGGCAAATCGCGGCGTTGAGTTTCGCTGCTCAACACGCAATGCCTCCAGAATTCGGCGGAAAGTGAAGAACGGAATGTCTTAACACTTTCCTACATTCCCTCTGTCTATCCTGCTAAGTGTATCCCACTTAGCAATATATAGATGTAGATATAAAAAATACATATTATTTTCCCCACAACAGTTTTATTTGGCTTCTGGAAAAATTGTAATTAAAAAGCCATTAATAACCGAAGTGTGCTTAGCGCTACATTATAACGACAAAATGTGAGGTGCTGGGATATGCCAGGTCTCTTAGCTATAATTAATCGCCTCCGTGAAAAGTGATTATGGAAAATTTTATATTTTTTAAACCACTTTGTAACAGAATTGTATAAGTCACTCATCTGATGTAGAATCTAAAATTGTCTCAATACATATGTCAATTATATAATATTTATAATACCCTCCAAGGTTTTTTTTTAAATACTCCATCTTTATTTTCAGTCCTACATATTGATCTTATCATCTATTATACAACAAAAAAAATAGCTTCACGTTGTCTCGATCGAATAATAAATATTTCATTTTCCCGACTGAGAATCGATTCCACAAAGCTACGACGGCCTCATGTAGCCATTGTCGGCACCATATTAACCACAAAGCAGAGTAGATATAGGAAAGTTTGTGTTAAGACTCTCCGTTCCCTATTTTCCGCCCAATTTACGATAGATTGAGTGGCGGAACTCAACGCTGTGCTGTTGGATGGATGGATAAAACGTAGAATGGAACATATTAACACGAATTTATGTCCTATCCTGCTGCAATATAAAAAATATGTATTATTCATTTGATTTCACCCCACTCTCTCATTCAATAGATGACGGTTTGCATAATGTTCTATCCATATGATGAAAAGTGCAATAGTTATATCTTTTAAAATGTTTTATGTAAAAAAAAAGTATTTATCTACCTGTAGTACATATTTTTCATTTACAGGTAATTTATTTTACCACTAAACGAAATTCGTTTAAGCGAAGGCGAAGGTTTCACTAAAAATAAAATGCATCTCGAAATAGTGAAGATAAAGTGGTTCTCAGTTGTCTGCCGTTAGTTGGACAGGTTTTAGAAGGAGAGCACTTCGAACGTGTTCTTTTTTAAAAAGAGTAGAAAGTTTAAAATGACATAGGACTTTAGAAACACACGTACACGTAGAATGTTTTGAAGGCATCTTTAGTTGTTGAGACCAGTCGTGGCGCAGGTGCACAAGGGCGCAAAACTATAAACGCGATAGGAAATTAAATATTTATTTAAATTTGTATTTTCGTTTCTTCGCTATAGTGTCAAGACACAGCGCGGCGTTCAGTTCCGCCATTCTATGCACTATACCTTCAAAATTCGGTAGATAATAAAGAACGGAGTTTCTTAATGTGTGTCAGTTACTTTCCCACTGTCTGTCCAATTTTCGACATATTGTCTGTTGAATAGCAAGACCCAGCGACGCGTTTAGTCTTGTTACAAGAGCTACGAAATGAAAATAATTGATTCTTCAAGTGGGGTTTGAACTCACAACCGTTGCGATTACAGACTGACTCTGGGCCACTGCGCCACGACGACCTCTATAAAATATAATTTATCATCAAAACGTAAAATTTTAGAGACTAATATTAAATTATTTTCAATAAGAATTTAAATTTCATTTAAATTATACGTCGCTTTGATCAGCTAAGTATTAAATTTAATTTTACATGGGCTCTTAAATTGACACAATTACTGCGCACTCATTTAAGGGGGATCATAAAATATACCTTAAAATGCAATAATGAAGGATGATATTAAATTATGAAATTACCCCAGATGTTACCGTATTAGATATTTTATTATTTAGAATTAATTAATCTAATAGTATAAAATTTGAATTGAAGCCAGTCATGGCGTAGGGGTACAAAGTGTGACTGTAAATGCGACTGGTTGTGGGTTCAATCCCCACTCGAGGAAATATTTATTTTAATTTATGTTTGGAATAATTTCCACACTTGGGAAAGAACTATTAACTTCAAAAATATAATAAATGTTTTTATATTTACAAGTTCTTCCCTCTTAACCTTCTTTACGTGGACTTTGAGACGTAAAATAAAATATCTCGTTATTTGCTTCGTCCCCTCTTAGTGGGGTCTCTTTATTCTTTGTACATGCCAAACTTCAACTTTCTAAGTCCAATAGTTTCGTATGAGCCACTCAGTAACGAATTCTTATAGATCTAATTAAACAATTCGCATTAAAATTTTAATCCTTTTACAGGTGTACGATGCCACGAGTTAAAAAATGTTTAATATACATCGGTGTAGCTGCGTTCCTGCATCAGCTGCCGCGGTTCTTCGATCACCAGTACGTCCCCCATGTGACGGTGTGGCGCGGCCACTTTGAAGAAGTATGTAGGGTAAGTATAGAAATAGGAAAATATTTCAAGCTACGGCTGACTGTGAAATAAAACTTTAAAATATAAACAATATTTAAAAATAACATCTTCAATTGGACATCTTCTGACTGTATATCCGATGGTAGTGGGTTCGATTACTAATTGAGACAATGAATTATTTTCATTTACCCATTCTTCTTGATGGAACGCAGCGTTGAGTTCCGCTACCAAACACTCAATAATAACAGAAAATAATAAAACCTGGAAACTGACAAACTTTTTCTAAAAAAAGACATGATAAAAAATATAAAAAAAATATATAACAGGAATTTTTCATGCCATACGAGTAATTTGATTGCCAACTTTGCACTCTACTTGTTCCAAATAAAATTACGCCGAAACGTAAATTAAAAGGTACCTACGGCCACAATTAAAACTTATTTTGGTCGAACTTCACTCCGTATTTCAAAATATAAATAAAAATAAAGGGAAAGCTCAATTCGAGATCGTTAAAGTGCAGTGAAGTAAGTGTCAAGTAGTTTAAATATTATGTTCTGGTTTATAAATATAAGCAGAATGGAAAAGTATCGTTGATGTAATATCATAAACATAAATTGTCATCACGTAATGTTTCGGATTCAGATTAAATTTCCATCCCTATTTTACTTTTTTTTAACGTCACGCTTTATCCCGCATATAGCTGGGTAGTCGAAAGGAACCTGACAACGTAGTAGTATTTCATTCCCCACTTTCCGCTGAATTCTTGAGGTATTGCATGTTGAGTAGCGGAACTCAACGCCGCGCTTTGCCAGAGCGAAGAAGTTAAAATATTAAATATTTCATTTCCTCGAGTGGGAATCGAACTCACAACCTGTCGTGTTTCCACCCTGCGCAAAGACTGGAATATTTAAACTACATATAGTTTAAATATACAAATAATAATAATAAATATAGTTGAATTATAAAATAACCTATTGTTTCTCCTTTTCAGTTACAAATGGCGCCGTGGGTTCACACGTTGTCCTTAGACGCATACTTCATAACCTACTTCGCTTTTCGTGTTCTATTCGTCCACCTAATCCCTTGCACGTCTCTCGTCGTCCTCAACGTCTTGCTGTTCCGGGCTATGCGCACAGCCCAAATAAATCGTCAAAAGCTGTTCAAAGAAAATCGAAAATCTGAATGCAAGCGTCTAAGGGATTCGAACTGCACAACCCTCATGCTGATTGTTGTTGTAACGGTATTTCTAATGGTGGAAATACCTGTCGCCGTCGTCACTATTCTTCACATTATTTCTAGCACACTCGTCGAAATTTTGGACTACCATATTGCTAATATATTAATTTTAATAACGAATTTTTTTATAATCGTCTCATATCCTATTAACTTTGCTATTTATTGTGGTATGTCGAGGCAGTTTAGGGAGACTTTTAAGGAATTATTTATTAGAGGAGCCGTGACAAGTAGAAATGGTGGTTCCAGCAGATATTCTCTTGTCAACGGCCCCAGAACGTGTACTAACGAAACTGTGCTTTAAATTGTATATAATTAAAATTATATAATTTTGTTACTCATGTATGTATGTATGTAGTGACATATCAATGATTTTGACAGATAAAATGGCGCGAACTTTTTTTTGTATAGTCTGTGGTTTTGATTTTTATTGTTATTTAAAATTAAGATGTTTTATAATTCAATAATATTTTAAATGCCTATAAATTTATTTAAAAAACACATTCTACTAAAAGATACTTTTTAGCGGCTTTATAGTCACTTTATCGTAAATTCGTTGTCTATGTATTCTAGTATTTAAAAAATGATAAACTGACTTTAAAGTCTATAAATGGCGAGCCCCCATTTGTGAAAAGTATCTTTGTAAATAATCTATTTATACAAAAAAAAATAAAGTAGTGTTTACTCATGAAAATATTAAATTTTACGTGCTTTTATGTAAAAATTAATTAAATAATGAATTTGTAAATAAATTTGTACCTTCATTAGTCGTAATATAGATAATATATATTACTATTATATAATTATTATTATTATAAATAAAATGTTTATTTTCTGTTGTAGATGTGACAGCTTTTTGTGTTACAAACACGCTATTAAATAAGTAGTGTTATATTATAAACTAAAATTTTATATGTTGTTTAAACGAACCATGGCGAATTGGAATGTGGTTAGGAAACATTATAACTACAATAAAAACTGTGGAAAATTACTGAGTTTTATTGCATTAACAACCTTACATATATTAATTACCTAATAATAAAGCTATCGTGGATACATATCTGTAGATTCAATCCCCACCTGGAATATATATTTTGTTAGTGTTTTCTTACGTTGTATCTCGTACACGGCAAGAGAGGCAGAATGGCCTGGGAACCTAGTGTTAAGACACTCCGATCCAATTGAAACACTTCCGTTCCTTACTGGAGACTAATTCATTATTAAAAATATTTACTTTTCCTGTTTGATGTGTTATTCTACATATTCTATAATGGAAATTAAAAATATATAATATTGCCGAGATCCGTATCGAGATACCCACTTGTTTTGACACAACAGTAGAGGAGAGTTCAAATTAAAAACTAGAAATTTGATACTAATATCGTAAAAAAATATCGAATAGTTAGATAATCTGTATCTACTAAATCTCCTATATACTACATTTAATAATAAACTGACTAGTAGCACAAATTAAATAATATACAAGCAAACTCTTACGATATAAAAACAATACTATGCCAAAAAAAAAATTATGTGATTCGTCATTCAAAATCAAATGTCAAAGGTATTATACAATATCAGATACTAAATTTTTGTAAATTTTTAAAATTATATTGTTAAAAATTAAAGATCTCTTTTCATACACCAAGTGATACAAATACTTAAGAACATACTCGATCTTTAAATTATATGACCCTAAATTCGAGTTAAGGTTTTCCAGGTTGGGATCCACCTAGTGCTAAGGGATCCACTCCTTTCACATTAAGACATTTCTTTTCCCCGCTGGAATATAATTCATTATCTAATGGAAATCTCTGAAGGTAGACAGAAATAACCTAGTGTATAAGACAATCCATACACTATTTTCAGGGACGTAACTCAACGCCGCGTTTTACCTACCAAAGCGAAGAAACTAATAATAGTTAAGATATTAATTATATACACGACTAAACACGTTGTTAAGCAACATCACAATGAGATCTCATTTGGAATGTTCTGATTGCCCCCAATAATTAAATCCGTAATAAGCATTCCGCAGGAGTTGGTATTCACGGCGACCTGGTTAGCATTCCACGGGGTCCCTGAAATATGTCACTGAAACTATCTAATATAATATTGAATGATTGTCTAGGTATATACGGTTTAGTACTGTATATAGCGGGGTAGGTTGAGAGGACCAAGTGTTAAGTTAAAATATACTGTTGACTTCCTTTAGGGTACCTTTTTAAATACATTGTTGATTGAATTGTAATCGGGGTTCAGAGGTGTGATTGTAACGCTACGATTATGGGTTCGATCCCCAATCGGGGGAATTTCTTCCTTCTAGTAAAGCAAAGTGCGCCGTTGACTTCCACCACTGAACACGCAATACTTCGTGAATTCGGTGGAACGCAGGGAACGGAAATGTGTTAATGGGAAACTTAGTGTCTTCTAGGTTCCCAGGTTGCAACTGTCTAATCTGTTATGTGCGTGAAGCTACAAAAACTTGTGTTATTAATACAGATATTTAAAATATTTCACAAACTTATGTTTATTGTTAAGTTTTTATAAAAGTCAAAAACAATAATAAAATGAAAAATAAGTAACACCGCGATACAGGCATTATATTAGTAATGCTAAAATAATTGTAGCATCCAGACCACACATTTGTCGCTACGACTGAACAATTCCGCGTTCAGCCTAAAGCTAATAGGAGTTAGGCAGCTCATTTTGAATATTCAAATACGAAACTCGATAGCCATATCGCTCATTTGGTGTTACAATGACGCAATATCAATAGCCAAACATCCCAGAGCCGCCAGACCTACGTAATTTTAGAAAAGCTGAAATTTTGAGGAATATTAGTCCAATATGTAGTTAAGACAGTATGCCTACTCACTAACTTGAAAGAGGGGCTGGTGGACTTTCAGAGGTAACCAAATAACGTTATATCTCTGTCTGGGAAGATGAATGAGCCATCAGATTGGTCTGAATGCTTATGTTGGGTCTTGAAATATACCGTAAATAACATATTTAAAATTAAAGCAGTTTAACGTTATTTGCCCCAATTTTAAACAGCCTTTGGATGTCTGGCAGGAGTAAAGGCCGACGTAAAGGGTCTCGTAAATAATATATATATATATATATTTTTTACATCATTCTTTCTATTTAAAAACGAATGTTTCCATTTACCTTTAGTACCTTTTTTTAGAACCTTTAGTTGGCGCCCGGTTCCCACCGAATACAATAAAAAAATCAATTCTTTTTATGTTGGAGAAATCATCTATCAAGGGAGGCTGGCCTGGCTATATAAATAGACTATACTTTTACATCATTTTAATGTTTTCTATGCCCCCGGTCAGAGTTACTCGTACCTCGGGCATTTAGAATATGTCGCACACAGCTCATAGCTCTTTCCCTTTTACAGGCGGAGCCGGTGCTAAAAATAATAACTCTATAAGCCATAATGTGGGAAAAAATAATGTTTTCCCCATTTCAATTTATATAAACAATATTTGTTTTACAACTTTTTTATTGTTTCTTTTATAGGTTTTACGGCCGTTTGAAATTGTGATCAGCTGCGTTTGCTCACAAAGCTCTTATTGTTGTTACTGCCTTATATTTATTACTGAATGTGTCGTATGAGAAAATTTCTTCATAGTACAATAAGCTATTAAGATAATTACATTTTTTAGATAGTATAGAATAAAGCACTCATATTTTATCTCATATTATTGTTTTTTTTGGATTAATACGATTTTTCACGTTCGTGAACGTGGTTTTTACTCCGCCATCAACACCTTCCTTTCAAACTGCCCATTTTCCAATATAAATAAGACCGTATAATATTATTTTATGGCTAAAATTAAATCTAACTAATATTTTAAAATATGCCATACATTATTATATTATAGTAATGTTTATGCAAATATGTACATCTGTTTGTACGACCGGCCGCGCCGCTGTAAACAACTTTGTATGTAAATTGAATTTAAAACAAAGGGTGACATGGATTTTGCGAGTGAAAATGTTAGAGTAAATTCGATTTTGCTAGTTGAACGAAACTTAAACCCACGTTTTGTCTTATTACTTGAAGAAATTAAAATGATTCATCCCGGGAATCGAATCCATAATTATTCATAGTCAGATATACGTAATGTAGGTTTCCTGTACTTACACCGCCTATATGCGGGATACAGCGTGAAGTTATAAAAATAGTAATTCTAATTTTACTTTCGTTTTTATAAAAGAAAATTAAACGGAATTTAATAGTAATTTCTACCACCAAGCCAATGATGATGGGTTCGATCGCATTCACAATGAATATTTAAGTGTTTTTACTGAACAATTATATGTATACATACACAATTACACATACAAATATCTTATATACATTTCGGCTTGGATGATTTAAAAAAATGATATAAGATTAATGGGCTATTAGAACAAATTGGGATCATCATTTAAAAATCCATGTAAAAAATTTGGGTAAAGCCTCCTCTAATTCGGCTGAACCCAATTTTTTAAAAGGAATTTTTAATGCTGATCACATTTTCGTCTAATAGCCTCTTAGGTAGTAACTTCTGTTCCCTGAATTTATAAAATGTACAGAATATACCAATTTTTGATACATTTTAAAAATTTTTAGTGTTCCTTACCTCGAAACACAATTAATTTAAATTGAAGTTTTTTTAAAAAAATATATTTATTTGGGTGCCAAAAGAATGAAGATTTGAATGTTCATTCGATTTTGAAAAAAATAGTCTTGATAGATGGACAGAGAGACAGATAAAAGAGCAGCAATATGATCTTATAAGGTTTGGGTTTCTTTTGGTTTTTGGTTTCTTTTTAAGGTTTGGTTTCTCTAAAATGCTCTAAAATGATAACAACAAAACCTAAATATAATGTTCCAAAGTAAGTAATTCACTTTGATCTTGCTTCGTTCATTATCTTTTTGTAATGGTGGCGAGACAGAATATGCGAAACATTTTAGACAAATACGTGTTTCAAACTTTAGTTATAAATAAACTTCCATAGTTTACTCCGCTATAAGTAACCGCTAAAGTCGTGGCGTCTGTTTTGCGCTTTATTTCTTAAGTTTATGTCATTAAATGTTCAAATTGTTGGAAAATTTGAGGCCCTTTGACTCAAACATCCAACCCGCGGTATATCAGTGTTGCAATATTTTAAAAATAATGCTTAAAAACATTTTTTTTTGTAATCCTAGTCTTTTTGGGAAAGCAACCTGATAGGTTGATCTATAAGAATTGTTATATTGTCTATAATCTC
The DNA here is from genome assembly GCA_000313835.2 of Heliconius melpomene melpomene. Taxonomy (NCBI): domain Eukaryota; kingdom Metazoa; phylum Arthropoda; class Insecta; order Lepidoptera; family Nymphalidae; genus Heliconius; species Heliconius melpomene. The sequence continues at coordinate 28,473 of HE669982.1, forward strand.
GACGCTCTACAGTGTAAAACGTCGAGATTGAGAGTGAAGAGTCTACACTCTATGGAGTACAAATAAACTTTTTTTTAAATTTTGATTGCTTTTCTGTGATGCGCTAATCTAAAAAACGGCTTAACTGATTAAGTTGCGGTCATTGTTGTATTTTGGCAAGCTTCCCTTAACATTTAGTGTTTGTTTTAATTCAATAGCCTTATAAATAAAAAAGTTATACCATTTTAAAGAAAGTTGTGCGACAAAATTGCTATAAATAACTGTTTTACTAAATTGACTGATACTTTACTTCCCAATATAAATATAGATATTGTTTTTGAAATGATATTATTATTAAAAAATAAAAGTAATGCAGATAGTATATTAATAGTTATATAGTTCAAGAGATAGAGAGAGAGAAAGAGAGAGAGAGAGAGCGGGTCGCTAGTCCTGAAAAAAGTGCTTTATCATTGCCTTGCATTGCATTGCATTTCCTTTAGACTTGGACACTATTCAGCAAATTTCCAATTTCCGTCAAATAAAATAGTAAAAAATTGGATCAAAACACGACTTCATGAGTAACAGATAGATAAATAGATATAATATAGATAGATACATAGATAACAAGTAAATTGACATCACTAAATAACAAAAAGAATGATGAATCACTACTTTAGCCACAATGAAACCCACGCACAAGTAAGGTGTTGCCACAATATTAGATTATCATTATCATTATTACAATTTAAAGCAGATCCAACCACGCCTCCCAATTTACAATCTCCATTTACCCTCGTTTTAACATAATACAATAATTTAACAAGATTAAGAAGGCTTTCGGGGATTTTCGTTGAGAAAATAAAACATAATGCTTCGAGACGAAATGCTTTGGGAGTATTACGAGTAATTTGCATTTTACTGTATATTGTAGGTACTTTGGGAAATTATTATTTCATGAAGTACAACGGTAGCTGTGTAAAGTGAAATTGTTTTATAGGACTACCTTTTATTATTGAATATTTTTTGAGGCCATAGATGCGGTATAAGTCATGATTTAACAGCGTGAAGGTTGTCGGTTCGATCCACATTCGGGGAAGTTATTTATTTTAGTTCCGCCACTCAACATACAATATCGCTTTTAAGCGGAAAACGTAAATCGAAGTTACTTGACACTAAATTCTCTCTTTCTATCCTTTGTTTATTCAGGATAAAATTTGAACCTAATAAAAAACTTTTCTTATTGTTTTCTTGATCACTTATCTTCTAAATCTTACAAAGTTAGGGCACGTTGATGAAAAGAAATCCGACGTCTAAACTATTGAGGTATCATGATTAATTGGTTTGAAATATCTTGCCCGTAAAAGGAGCTCTGACGCTTCCACCCTGTATACGGGAAAAAGCGTGAAACAGAAAGATCAAACGAGTAGCTTACAATATAAGAACTATTGACAAAAATCTATAAATACAACACTAAGTATATTAATCAATATAATATTGTTTTCCTCCGATATCCAGAACCAAGCAATAAATAAATATTACGCCTGTCTTAACATCTCCACCCGATGCTCAACAAGTTGGTCAAATCGACATCTACATATATAGACATACTCGTATGTATATGCTAACACTACTTTTATTATAGGAATAAACGTAAAAGTTTTTTTTCGCTTTCACGTTTTATGTAGATGGAGATAACTTTGTTTTAAGTAACTCCTTCTCTGCTTTTCTCTGTCGTTGCTTGTAAAGTGGGGCTACTTAGTGTAAATATTACCCTTAATATTTTACTTTCTGTCACAGGGTAAATATGATTATTATTTATGTTACCTCACACAAAGTGTATCACAAAAAGTTAAAAAAGCATGAAGCTTATTAACATTTTAACGTAACTTTATTAAATATGATTAATTATTAATTACAATTAACATATAATTTCTACATTGCAAATGACCGATATAGTTAATGTCATCAGATACTTCTGAAAAAGGTCGTAAGGGTTGCATCTAACTTACTTTAAATTGACAACTTCCAATTCTCAGTACATATGAAAGTAAAAAACTCGTAATTATCAACCCTAAAGTTCAATCAAAAGGCATGAAGTGGCATATAGCAATTCAGCATTGCCATTGACCTGTGCCAATAAGCAATATCTAACCTTCAATAAATTGCTCTCGAAACCACATTAAGATGCTTTTATCTTGGAACGAGGGTAACATAACACCCAATTAACGTCTCCAGAACATCGTCAAATCATTAATAGGCAGTTAGTGGTGAAGGAAAACCATTCACAGCGTGAGAATGGTAAAACTTCACAAGGGATATCATGTTTAGTGGGTGATAGGTTGGGGATATTATGATCGATTTTAATCTATTCTTAATATTGGGGCCTGCCTTTGTATTTTAAGTTTCTAGTTAACGGTATATCCTGCGCATAGCAGGGTAGGCGGAGGGAACCTGGGAACTTAGTGTTAAGTCACTCCGTTCCTATTAAGACATTTCTTTTCCCCATTTTTCAAGGTTCAGTCCACTCAAGTTTCAAGTTCTCATTAAAAAATGTTTGGGTGTGCGTAATCAATATGATCCCAAATTTCACTTTTGTGCAAAATTTAACATATACCTACCTACGTAAGTATTTTTCACAGAGTCTGACTATAATTTTAATTTTCATGCTTAACAATGAACACTTATTTCTCTTGCTTTAGAAGGAGAAGTGTAGAGTTGAGTTTCTAGGACAGAAATCAAGTTCCCAGAGATACCATTCCTTGCCACATCGTATATGTAAGTATTTTCCACCTCAAGCTCAAACATTTAATAGAAAAAATTCTACACAAACATAAAATAAACAGCTAACCCATACAAAAAACCATTGAAACCCATAACTTCTCGTACATACGTCAATCAATTTACGGCTTCGTCTCAAGACAATAACGGTATTCAATTACTGGAACCACCACGCCGCGCCTCTTTCATTACACCGTAAGCGAAGGGTGGGCTTTATTGGCATCGTCCATTATTAAAGACTAGCGGACGCGCGCAGCTTCGCTTGCGTATTTAAGGGTGAATTCTAATAACCCATGAAACATGTGTTCAATGAAATATTTTTAAGAGTCTAAATTTCAAATTTTATTAAAAATCGGTGGCGATTTAAAGATTTTTCCATACAAACTTTCAACCCCTTATTTGCACCCTTACGGGGTGAATTCTAAAGAACCATGAAACACATGTTTAATTAAATAATTTTAAGAGTCAAAATTTCAAATTTTATAATAATCGGTGGCGTTTTAAAGATGTTTTCATACAAACTTTCAACCCCTTATTTGCATCCTTAGGGAGAGAATTCTAGAAAACGATGAAACACGTATTCAATTAAATGCTTTTAAAAATCTAAATTTCAAATTTTATAAAAATCGGTGCCGATTTAAATTTTTTTCCATACAAACTTTCAACCCCTATTTCTCCCCTTTAGGGTTAAAATTTTTCAAAATCCCTTCTTAGTGGATGTCCAGATTACGAAAGTAAACGTCTGTCCAAATTTCACGTTTCTACCATCAGCGATTACGGCTATGCGTGCGTCTTACCTCAGTCAGTGAGGACAAGTCCTTTTATATATATAGATGATTATCCATAAAAATCATAGCTCTTTTGTAGTTGTTTCCTAATTTGGGTGCTTTTCTTCTTTTATATATGAAATATTGTTTAAATATGAGGAAGATTTAAAAAAAACCCATTGGTACAGCCAAGTCCAAGCCAGTCCTTGGTCTTAATCTACATAAATATATGATATTTTAAAGTCTGTGTGCCAATTTTTCAAGTTCTCTGAGAGTCACCCATGTTTGCTTTTGTTTAAAACAGACTTGTAAGTATTTTTAATTTTACCATATGATTTAATAATGAATCGAATAAAAAAAATATTTTTTAACTATCCAGATTGAAATTTAAATTGAAATATTGTATTTATAAAGTACATTCTCCTTTATTTCCACTACTAAAATATTTTATGTCTTTTGTACACTTTTTTCCTATATTTCAGTTCCGTGCAGAAAAGTTAGGTTGTCAGCTTTCAATACTTTCACCGCATTGTTGTAGACACACGGAAGTTTGATAATTTTTTTCATTCAGAAAACTTTTGTTTACCTTCAAAACTAAGTTCGTAGCTTCACGTTTTTTCCCGTATTGCAGGGTAGGCAAAAAGATATAGTGTTAAGACATTGTTCTCCGCTTTCATTGAATTATCAAGACATTGCATGGAACTTAACGATGTGTTTTGTAATACCAGGAAAATGTAAAATGCGGATATTTTTTTTTATCCGCATCCTCGAATAAGAATCGAACCTAAAACTATCGTGTTTATATTTTAAACTTATTATAATTACTTTTTAAAGTTGAACTACACCATATAAACACGGCGTTAAGTTACTAATCCTTCCACAACTTAATTAAGAATAACTTAAATAGTACATTAATAAAACACATTGCAAAATAACATTTAAAACTATCTTAATCTTTGAGTGCTTATATCTAACTATAAAGTGTCACTCAGAGTTATTAACTGACACCGAGATTGCTTTGAAAGTGTAGTAATCCGTTAACTTAAGTATACTGGTAGAACTCATTTATAATTTCCTTTGAAAACATTTCTTGAAATGTTGTATTAAGCGAGTGTTTTAGGAGCCAATGGTTTGAATTAAATATCATTTAAGTCTTTGTTGCATTATAAAAAAATATTTTGCATTACTTTATTAAAAAAAAACCAGTCATTGAGGCCAGTTGTGGGTTTCATTTTCACTCAGAGGAATTAATTATTTAATATTTCATTTCTTAGCTCTGGTAGCAGAACGCGGCGTTG
>HE669984.1:0-20037 GCA_000313835.2 Heliconius melpomene melpomene
ACCGACTTCAGAATATGTGTATTCGTTTTATCTTCGGCTTGCGCAAATTTGACCACGTGTCTGATTTCCGTCGACAACTGAATTGGCTTCCTGTGCGTTTACGTCGTAACCTGCACATTCTCACTATGCTTTTTAACATTTTAAAGTCATCCTCTCCTTCTTACTTAAGGGAGCGTTTTCAATTGACACTTCCAAGTGAAAGACCGGTACGCTCATGTGTAACTCAAAGAAAACTTGAGTACCCTATATGTAATACCTCTTTTTTATGAAAAATCTTTCACAGTTCAAGCAGTGCGCTTATGGAACTCACTACCTAACTCTATACTGTCGGGCAATCCGTCGCTAAATACTTTTAAAATCAAATTAAAACAACATTTTCTTAATCTCAATTAGAATCTTTAGTAGTCGCTTTGTCTTTTTCTTTATTAATTTTCTTTTCCTGTTTCATCTCTTTTGTGTCATTGTATATATTTATATGTTGTATGTGTGTATGTTTGTATAAGTATGTTTGTTTATATATGTTGTTGATGTATAGTAATATTTATTAATATTATGTATTATATATATTTATATATTATAATATAGTGTATTAATATTTGTATGTAGGTTTATTATTATTATTATTAACGTAATATTAAAATACCGCACCCGAATAATTTCTTTTGACATCTCCTACATCCAAGGGTTTCTGGTAGAGATCTCTATTAGAGATAAGTTATCCTTTGTACACATTTTTTCTATTGTTATAAGTTTTCTGTACTTTCTTTCTTGTGTGGTACATAAATAAATGAAAAAAAAAAAAAAAGAAAAAATAATAGGCTAGAAAATTTGTATACCATATATAATATATAATATTTCGTATGTTGGACAAAGTTAGTCCACTATAAAGTATAGTAGCCACGATAATATTGATGATTGAATTCAGATGGAAAATATTTGATTGACTCCCGTTCAATCAAACAACTTCCGACTGTTATACGATTGCGTTCAAAACGAATTTACCATTTACTAACCCACGAAATCAGTTTTTTTTATAGAAATCGTGCATTATTTTATTAAATAACTTTTTACTTAATACGCTCAAACTAACCCTCTTGAAAAAGAATATAAATTGAATAAATTAATATTAAATGAACGAAATAACTATATGAAAATAAAAAATAAGAACAGTGTATTTTATTTTTAATTTTTATATGAAAAATCCCCTTATTGGCGCTACGGTATTTTCTATATAAATGGCATTATTAAATAAATGACATTATTTCTATAATAAGCAAAAAAAAATATTTAAAACAAAATTTCAATTAAAAAATCACAAATTCTGTTAAATTGGTTCTTATAAATTTCCTTCATTAGCGACCATTACAAAATCGTCCTTGAATAAATCTAAGGCTTACAGGGCTTTACAGTGACTTATTTATGGGTATCAAATTATTTCCTGATAGATTCGTCCGTGAATATCCTATTTGGGACCTCCTTGAAGCAGTATTAAACGTTTATTGCAAACGTACGTTTATTGAACTTTCTTCGTAATCAGTAGGATTACGTAGAAGGTTCAAAGACCGATTTAGAAAAATATTGTACCTAACATGCAAACTAGCATTAGGATAGAGCTATAAACAAAATTTATGTTTATTAAGAACTTCTCATTTTATATTTTCAACTTCACGCTGTATCCTGCATATAGTTGTGCAGTTATTAAATAATTATTTCCCCGAGTGGTTATCGAACCCACAACGACAACGACGACGACGGCCTCTGTTACACGTGATTAATAATAATTACGTAATTACACAGGTTATAAACCTTAAGTGTACGTGTACGTACTATAACATAAAAAGTAAGAGAAAAGTTAAATAGGTTACAAAGGAGTGACAGCATTCGTAATGGAAACGTCGGGACCAGATGCTTCAAATACTCATACGTTACTATAAAATAAGAACAATATCACAATGTGACATACTCGTAGTAACAGCACGTTTTACCATCAACCGAACGCGAACGGTCCTTCCTGTATCACCTTATATAACGAGTTCCCGAGTTTCCCGTTTCCCGTTTCTATCTCAAAATTTCTATGGAAACGGGAATAAACGAAATTTTTCATTTTACATTTTAATGTTCAAGCAACCAAAGTTACGGGCAACCACTAGTTATATTATAAAACTATTACATATTATTACATATTTCGCCGAATTCCACAGTACTTTATTCTATTGAATCTATTTCAATGCCACAGAGGTGATGCAAGATAGATAGATAGATATTTTTATCGTTCTAAGATAAACGCTTATAGAACCATTAAGAATACTATTTCTAATATTTTTCTGAAACATTTTTAAAATATTTGTATGCGTAAGCCTCTCATGATTTATGGCTGATTCGTTTCTATCATACCGTTCACAATAGAGGCTCAAGCTCAAGGTATAACGTGACGTATGTTATACAATACCTAACGTCGCAGGTCTGCAAGACAAACAACGAGAGAAAAATGTAGAGAAATGATTAATATTCCGTTTTACCAGTGTGATCGTTATATGTAAAATTATAAATCACGCTTCTAAGAGAATGGTGGTGTAGTTACGTATATTTTTTTATTAAAATTGTTTTTTCGTGTGAACACAAACGCGACGGTTGTGGGTTTCATTCGCACTCAGAGAAATTAAATATTGGATATTTCCATTTCGTATCTCTGGTGACGAGGCAAAAGCGCGGCGTTGAGCTCCGCAACTCAACACGCAATGCCTGCAGAATTCGGCGTGAAGTGAGGTACGGAAGTGTTTTATTGGGAACGGAGTATCTTAACACTAGATTCCCAGGTTTCGTTTCCTTTCCACTAGTCTTTTCCGTAGTCTAAGCATATCTAAAAGTATTTCAATATAAACACCGTTTCATTTTGTAATCGTTAACTGTTCCAACTATCTACATCAATAATGAAACATAGCTTTAAATAGGAAAAAAAAATATTTCACATAAATAAATAAAATAAAAGAAATACGAAAATTTCAATATGACTAAATTTTCAAATTGTTAAATATTAGCAAAAAGCAAAAAGGAAGTCACATTATCTAAGTCGGGGGTTGTTGGTGTCAGATTGACTGACCCAAGCACTCAACGGGCATGCTCCGGAGTCACTCCCAAATGACTGACTTCAGCGACCCGACTGAGTCAGTCATCTGGGAAGGACTTTGGAGCATGCCTTGACACACTGAGAACACTAAATCTTACAATTTAGTGAAATCAATATATCCATCGAGTAATACGTAGCGTAGCTTAGCTGTAACCGCCTAGATACGGACCTCCCGTTGTACTCAACTTTTAAAGTCGTATATATTATAAATATTAATATTATTTTAATAGCGCGATGCAAGCTTCCGTTTGGGATTGGTCAATGTAAAACAATTAGTCTTAATGTACTAATTATCATTAGTAACAAGATTAGTTTGAACAGTATTTTTTATTAATACTCGTATTACTTTATTAGAGATATTTGGTATATCTTACCGCAAATTTATAAACAAATTGTGTTAGATTATTCTGCCATAGTGTATTTTAGGACACTAAATTGCCAATTGAAATTAATTATTGAGGTTGATATACAAACATACAACTAAATTATTTTTTATTAAAGAATATAAAAATCTTTATTATACAGATTAAAATAAACTATGGGATATACCTTGCAACCATTTTTTATAATATCATTTAAATTATTAAATTATATGTCTATTGAACCAAAACGGTTTCAGAAGTAGAAAAAACTAATACGAAGTAAATTATCCTGATCATTGATTCGTGAGAACATATTACGCCATATCCTTCAGGTTATTTGCTTCCGTTATTATATTTACGATCAAAAATTTCCCCTCTTTCTACGTTAACGTTATAATGATTATTATGGAAGAATAAATGCACGGCGTTGAGTTACGGCACTCAATACGGAACATTTCCAAATCAGAATTAATTTAAAACTAATTTAAAAACAAAAAAGCAAACAGGAAAATTTTAATATGCTTCACATGATTAATACACATCCAAATCTACAGATTATTTTGGCTTATATTTTACGTTGGGAGTAAACTGTCATATATAATATATAATATATATATATATATATATCCTTTGTGGATTACTATGACGAACTGTGACAAGGATAAGCCTGTTTCCCTTTGGATTCATTATTAGAAGTATATACAATATACATGCTTACTATATCTATATATATAAAATCGAAAGGTCACTCACTCATCACGAAATCTCAGAAACTCCATGTGCTAGGAATCTAAAATTTTGCATCGGAGTTACTTATACGACGTAGGTGCTCGCTAAGATGGGAATTTGCAATATTCAACTTCTAAGGGGTTGTTTTTAGGGTTGAAAGTTTGTATGAAACTTCGTTACTATTAATGCTAGGAGTCTCAAATTTTGTATGGGCGTCACTTATAGGACGTAGATACTCATGGAAACAGAAATTAATAATAAAGTAGTTCACGCAGGCGAAGCCACGGGCGGGCCGCTAGTACCTATATATAAATTTGCAAATTTGAATCATCTAGTATATATTATACTATGTACATATATATATATGCTGATATAAAGTAATAAGAAACTTTTCAAAAGATTATACAACCAACTGTAGAAGCCATATTAGGATATTAAAACTTTAAGACATTAGGTTTTCCAGCCTTCATGATAGCTGAACTATCAAAAATATGACCGTAAACGAAATCTACGTGCCTTTGACAGCGCAAGCGCTTTATAAGATTTATATTTCATACAAACTACTATTTATGATAAGGGAAGTCGAGGGAATACATTTATTACGGTGGTCGTCAGTTAAAGACGAGATGAGCGGCAAATCACAGTCATTTTTTTGCATAGTATAGTAATTATAATAAAATCAGCTTCACGCTGTATCCTGCACATAGAATGGGTAGGCAGAGGGAACATAGAGTTAAGACACTCCGTTCCCGACATTTTTTTTGAGGAAATGCGTATTGAATGGCGGGTTTCAACGCCGAGCTTTTGCATTGCTGCCAAAGCGAAGAAAAAATTATATAAGAAACACAACATATATACATAATATAAATATATTATCTTTGCACATAAAAAGCGATTTCTGATTTCTTGGAAATTTAATAAGCATTCATTATATTAAGATTAACTTAAATAAAGATTGACTGACATTAGTAAAAGAAACGGATCCAAATATATCTTAAGGAAATTGCCGTGTAAACACGGCAATTTCCTAATTAATATATAAGTGTCTACTAAAAGTAGACACTTATATATTATTCAGTTTATTAAGGCTCCATTCAATTGTGGTGCGTACAATGGTGGTAGGTTCTAATCTAAAATGAAGAGTATTAAATTATACATAGAATATTATAATAATAAAACTTGCCTATTTAGATAAAACCCGAGAATTAAGTAAAGTATAGTGTATTTTTTCGTATCTAGTGTTTTAAAGTGAAATAAGTGAATGCTAAGTGAAGCAGAAATACAAAAGCTCAATTCAGCTTCTGTCACAATAATTTATTGTATATACTGTATACAAATTTTCATAGTATTTTTTATTTTTATTTTGCTCAACATTGCCGTTAAATTAAATGACAAACGCGGCTTGTTAGTCACGAAACATTGAAAATTAAGTTTTTGTATTTTGAGGGGCAATTGGTGAACAAGAAAGTAGAGAAGAATCACTCCTTATCCTATATATATCGTAATCATAATAATATTAACGGATTTCGATGTAATTTGAAAGTAATATTGTTTTAAGTACATCAGAATAATACATATGCTACTATTCATGTAAAGTTTTTGTATTATTTGGACATAATATAACAAAAAATATTAGTGGGCGAAGCCGCGTTTCAGTCGCTACTTAAACATAAATAGACACAGTGCACATGTTCTATAACTAAGATTTTGCTCTATATTTTCTATGAGGCGTAAATTCAACAAACTCTAAGGCGTGATAGGAATTACGAACATTATACACATACAAGTTTATATTCACAACTTGTCTAACGAATTCCATTATGCTGGAGGTAGCAGGTTCAATTGCCGCTTAACTAGACGCGCGTCATGTACCAAATATAATCATCATAGTACAGACTAATCTTAAATTAAATCAATTAGATAAAATATGCTAATAATATTTCCCAGCCTCACGCTATATCGCGCATATAGTAAGGTAGACAGAGAGAACTTAGTAATAAAACACTTCGTTCCCCACTTCCCACTATATTTTCGAAGCATTGTGTGTTGAGTAGCAGAACTTAACGCTTAACTTAAATGCTTCGCGTTGGTGCCAGAACGAAAAAATGAAAATATAAAAAAATCCTCCCGTAGGAATCGAACCCACAACCGTCATCTTAACGTTTACGCTTGGCCAGACGGCCTCATTATTATTACAATATTCTGGGAAATTATAAAATATTTTTTATAAGCACAATCGTTCTCATATTTTTTGCCTAGTATAATTATTTTGTACTGGATTCTACCTTGATTTACTTTAAAAAACGAGATCGCGAGAAACCTGCATGGCTCATACACATGCATTCACACGGGCAATGATCTCTGTATTTCCTTCATAGCAGGTTATGCCAGAAATAATTGTACTCGTAGGTATATTTGAAATCTCATCGTCACAGTCGTGGCACCGCCACCAGTCTGGTTGCCGAGGGTTTGATTCCCAATAGGAGATAGGTGTACGTGATTATCGATTTTTCGCGGCGTTATATTCCGTTACCTTAACATGCAATAACTTTAAAATAGAAGGAAATAGAGAACGGAGAGTTTATTATTATTATGAAGATAACTTGATTTATTCAGCAAGCGTCGTGGCACAGTGTCACAAGCGTGTGACTGTAAGCAAAACAGGGTGTGGGTTCGATTCCCACTCGAGGAAATGAAATATTGAATATTTTCATTTCTTCACTCTAGTGTCGAGACAAAAACGGGGCGTTGATGTCAACCACTCAACCTACATAGCCTCCAGATTTCAGCGGAAAGTAGGGAGCGGAGTGTCTTAACACTAACATCTACCTACCCTGCTAAAATGAAAATAATAAAGCAACGTTACGGTATAATTTCTGAACGAACCCTGATCATTATCAAAATTTAATTAGCTTTCGTGCTCTTGTTTATTTCATGTGTAATTAAACAATACGTCATGTCACACAGCTTTTTGGTACACAGGAATTCAATTTAAAAATGGCCCATGAATGTGGTTATTGATTGAAATTACACGAATTATTTATATATTCATTTAAATCAACTGATTCATTTTTGTTTGATAATTTAAAAAGTCTTATATCAAAATATATTTTTGACAAGTCTGTTAGTTCACTCGTCTTCTCGTATACTCACTGTATCCCTCGTATAGCAGATTAGGCAGAGAGAACCTAATGTTAGGACACTCTTTTTCCCACTTTCCGTGGAATTTTCGAGGCATTGCGAGTTGAGAGGCGTAACTCAACGCCGAGCTTTGTTTTGTTACCAGAGAAAGGGAGTACAAATAGTATATAATTAATTTATTTTCCAGAGTGGAAATCGAATCTACCCTCTGCACCATGACGGCCTCCAATACTATTTAACCAGAGCAATAATGAAACAGCCTACGGCATTTTTTATGATTTATTATATATAAAGTAATAGAGTATCATATTATAATTTGGTACACGTATAATTAGCATAAAAACGTAATAATCATTTTGTATGTTATATAAGAAAGTATATAAGAAAGTTAAAATAGTTAAAAAGTAGGGGAACTCCTGTTCTTCATACATCATTCCAAAAACCAAGTGAATATATGTTATTTTTATGACATATAAACGTTAAAAAATAACATTTATATAAACTAGCCAAGAAAACTACAGAAATAACGGTGTCATTGAATAATTTTTTTTTTTTTTAATTTTTACATATTATAATTAACATTTTTATATTTCTTTTAATGGTTTAATTATTTTAAAATAGATTTTTGTGGAGCAGAGAAAAAGTTTTTAAAATATTTAAAAAAGTAATTAATACAATTATACAATCGAAAACTGGGTGATCAGTTATTAATACTTTCCTTACTGACATTGTTACTTTCTTATCTTTTCACATAATTACATATATTGTGTATATTATCATATGTCATTGAAGTATAACCTAGCTTGTACTAAAATGCTGATATACTTACTTTAAATTGTTTTTTTAATAATATTGGAATTTGTGACATAAAATTTGGGTTAAGCAAATCTTTAATGACATTTTAACATAATTAATATGAAAAATATTCACTTGTAAAAATTTCTAATAATACAAGATTAAATTAATTTAAAACTCATTTAAAATAGCAAAGCTTAAACCAATTTAAAATAAAATAAATTAAAATTAAATATAATTAAATTCCGATTATGATCGGAACGGAGTGTTTTAACACTAGATTCCCTCTGCCTACACTGATGTGAGCGGGATACAGCGTGAAGCTGATTCAATTTTTTATTTATTTTTTTATATTCATAATAACTACTAATAAACAACTATGCGTTGACACTTAACCACTATTAAATACACTTAGGTAATTACTTACAACTCGATCAATCTCCTTGACTTGAAATTCGATGACCCCCTAAACACTTACATCAAATAGTCATCATTGTCAGTACACAGAAAGTAAATACACTTAAAAAAATAATTATTTACATTTTAAAACACTAAAAAAATTATATTCTTCATATTAATATTAAATCACATTAGTTTCGCACATCGTAAGTTTAGTTTAGTTTAAATTTGCGCGGGTTTAGAGCAGAACGAGCGCACGCAACGGAGGTCGGTCGTCAAATGAAAATGCGAAAAGAGCAAGCAAGGAGCGATCCCGCCTCACTATCAACGGCTATCTCCAGTTTTTGCAATGATCCGTGTGTCAGTCAATTAAGGAAGATTACAAATCCAGAGGCCAATTTAAAAAAACCGTTCTAAGGATAGTAGTTCAAATGTGCCTATTAAAAGAAATTCTTTTTTGGCGTCACGCTTTATCCCGCACGCAGCAGGGTATGCAGAGGGAACCGAGTGTTAGGACACTCCGTTCTCCATTTTCTAAAGAATTATGGAGGCATTGCGTGTTTAGTGGCAGGACTCAACGCCGCGCTTTGCCTCGATACCAGTGCGTAGAAAATGGAAATATTAAATAATGTTATTGTTGTATTATAACATCCTGACCAAAGACAATGAACGACAGGTTTCCAAAAATATATAATCTTAATCTATATATATAAAATCGAAAGGTCACTCACTCATCACGAAATCTCAGAAACTGCAAGTGCTAGGAATCTCAAATTTTGCATGGGAGTTACTTATAGGACGTAGGTGCTCGGTAAGACGGGAATTTGCAATATTCGACTTAAGGGGTTGTTCTTGGTGTCGAAAGTTTGTATGAAACTTCGTTACTACAAATGCTAAGAGTCTCAAATTTTGCATAGACGTCACTAGGACGTAGTCATGGAGACAGAAATTAATAATAACATAGTTCACGCGGGTGAAACCGCGAGCGAGCCGCTAGTACTAAATATACGCGATTAATCCTGTTAAACAGTTTCATTTAAAATGTGTATAAATCACAGAAATCAAAGATCGTACAGTTAAAATGCTATTAAGACTCGCACAAGTTTCTTGGACATAAATCTTGCGATATCTAGACACTAATACCTAGAGAGGATTGTTCAACTTTCTACTCTCAAGATTTTTTCTTATTCTTACTTCATATCAAACTCAATAGTGTTCCGGAAAGTCCTTTTAATAGATCCTCCGCTAATGGGTGTACCGATTTAAAAAGCGTAATTAACAGTATGTATTCTATTTATTATTTTTAATATAAATTACACGTTTTCTTTGCTTTAATCGTAGCGGATAGCTCCCTGTAGGACTGACATTACTGACATTTTTTATAATTAGCTTGACGATTCAAAACTCCTTGCAATTGCCGAATTAAATAAATTTGAAAATTGTGATTTCAATGGAATGTTTTTCATTAGTAAATATTTTTATTTAAAAAATACTAGGTAATTGTATTTGGCTTCGGTTGCGTTGACTTCATAACCCTTGCATTTTCAGTTTTTTCCATTAAGTGTAAAAATTTGCAGTACAAGAAAAGGAAAGCGTCGAGAATATCAAAATTTATAGGTATAGAAGAAAATCATTATAAATATAAGTATATTTACAAAATGAGTGCGTACGAGCGCTAAGTTTGTCAACTTTTGTAAGTTATATTTCCCGTTGTCCTACAATCCTGATATTTTTACGGAATCCTCGGTGGGCAAGTCCGACTTGCACTTGACTGGCTTTATGATTAATCTGTTAACAAAAATCTTGGAATTTCATAGTCTTATGAAATTCCAAGATATGTTAAAATAATTAATTGTATTATAACTTTCATTATTTAAAATATGATATCTACCATAATATAATGTGTACGAATATGTTTACTTATATTATTTGGACATGAGTTTGATGACGAAATTCACATTTCAACGCTTACATAAACACACTAACATTTGCTGTTCAAGAACTATTTCATCGACATTCCGCCATTACTTGTCAATTGATTCACAGAGTGAAAAGATAAGGCTGTTTTCATACATTGCGAATTTAAAATCGTTTTTTTTTAATTCGTATCAATTCTAACTAAATATATGGTCATTGTGGTGTAATGGGAAAGCATCTAACTTTAAAGGCGATGGTTCGATTCAAATTAATAAGGGGATTAAATTATTATTATTTTACTATTATTATTAATATTATACACTATAGCTTGTGTACCTCATAAGTAATGCCTTGCAATTTCACAATTATATCACAGTATTACTACGAATAAGTCAAATTATTATTTAATTAGATGAAATAAATTAAGAACAGTAAGTAATAAATTAAGTAAGTAAGAACAGTATAAGCTAAGCTTTATTTCGGTAATGACACATAGTATAGTAATAATGTTACAGATATGCGAATACCGGCCTCGAATTTGGGTAATCTATTTTAATTTTCAATGCTATGTGGTGTATGCTGTAGAGCAGTGAAAATATTATAATCCTTTACTTTAATTATGCGGAAATCATCGTTGCGCTTTTGTCTTACCACAACGAAGAAATGAACCTGCAATCATCGTCTTTACCATTAGACTCAGCGTCATTATGGCCCCTCATTAGTACTTTACATTCGCTTGAAAATGAATGCATATAATATGTAAAGTGAAAAAATAAAACATACAAAAATTATATTAACTCATTCTTTGAATTATTAATCACACCTCTTGACAAATAATTATATGTATATGGGAAGTTACCCTATAAGTTTTGAGAATACGCGAATTTCATAGAAAATTCAAAGGAAACGATAATATATTATACATATAATACGCTCGTATCTTTTGATTGCTCTGAGTTCGGAGTAGAAACATTATTTTTCGTTCCAAGGAACTGTAAATTTAAATATATTGTATTAATTACCGCTTTCATAAAGATGAAGAAAAAAAGAAGATTATCCTATAAGGGTTTCCTTTTTTTTCTTAAGAGATACGGAAGTCTAAAAACGTATATATATTAATTAAATTATTCAATAGTAATTTAATATTAGAATTCATAATTAAAGGTATTATAGCTATTGCTATGCTATATATACGGTATAGTTGGGTCTTGACTTTCAACACTGAACCCAAACATGTTATCACATTCAGGACGGAAGTAAGAAAATACATCTTATCTCTGTTCGGCAAGAACCATTTCCTTTGAAGATGAATGATGTTCTCGCCAACGTAATATATTTTCAATATATTTCATTTAAATTTTTATCAACAAGTTAGTATGCTGTATAAGGACGACAATAAGGAAATTTGTTTAAATATTTAAAGGTGAAATAGTATTTAATGTCATGATTTTCTCTAGATACACGAAACTGGTGAATCTGTCTGTAATTTCAAATTTTTTAAATATTTTCCATCATCGTAACAGAGTCCTCGATCTTCGTTCGCTAAAAGATTTTAATTAAAAAGATATTGATTTCTATGCGACTTTCGCTGCAATAACTGGCATGCATTGTATAAGCTCATAAAGGACTATTAATTCGCAGAAGATTACATTTTATTAAATATTTGTGTAGATATTAATTGAAACTCCATCGTGGTCGAGCGGTGCAGGTTTGATTCCCAGTCGGGGAAATAAAATATTTAATATTTAAATTTTTCCTCGTTGTAGTTAAGAGTCAACGCGCGAGGTTGGGCCACTCAACACGCAATGCCTCAAGAATTTGGCTTAAAGAAGAACGGTAATGTCTTAATCGGGAACCTAGTGCTTAACATTAGGTTCCCAGGGTCTACTTGCGTACCCTGCTATGTGCGCGACACGGCATGAAGCAAATAACATATAACAAACACCGAGTGAGGCCGTTGTGGCGCATATAATATATACGTGATAGTTTCTGGTTCTATTCTCCCTCGGAGGAATTAGGTATATTTAATTTATTTTCCTCCATTGAGTTCTGCATTTCAAAACACATTGTCTCGAGAATGATGAAAAGATAGTGGAAAATGGAAAGTCTTGACATTACTTTACCAGTAAGCTAAGGAAACAAATGTTATGAGACAAATTGGTGTTCAAAATCGATATCGGTACCACTTCGTTCTCTACCCTACTTCCATATTTTTCTTACAAATTATGTTTTGTATAACAATAAAAGTTTTAAAGATCATCTCAATAGCTCAATATTAAGGAAATTGTTTATAAAAATGTAGACTTCGTTATAGTGCAATGTCAGTGTCGTCTGACTGTAAACCTAATGGTTTTCAGTTCAATCCCCACGAAGGAGAATTTGTTATTCTTTTATCTGCTCTGGTACACAGAGCACGGGGCAGAGCATTCCGGCTTTTAACATACAATATCTCGAAAATTGGGTGAAAGTGGGAAGCGGAGTGCTTCAACACTAGGTTATCTTTCGCTTCCCCTACTATGCGGGAAAATCTTAAAGGTGTAAAAAGAGATTATAGATGACTGGATTCCTCAAACACTTATTTAATTACAAATTCAAAAGCATGAGATAAATATTTAATTTTGCAATCTAAATACATTCTAAAAACTATTGGTAGCGTCAAACTGAGGGAGAACTTTCTGAATTAAATTACAAACTACAGAAGGAAATGTTTACATTTCAATTTTGTGTACATATTTGTACTGTCTTGTGTTAGACAAATTGCAACATTTAATTCTGCTTACCTTATCTTTTAATTTAATTGATTATAATTGATTTTAATTAAGACATTATAAATTGATAATTTCATACATATTTATAGTAATATTTTTATGAATATATAAAGGCCGTTACGGCGCAGCGGCACAGTATATATATGACTGTAAACACTACGATTGTAGGTTCGATTCCTAGTCTTTTCATTCATTTTAGAATATTTCTTGCTTTTCGTTATTTTAAAAACCAAAGCATTTCTTCTTAAACTGGACTTTCGGCAAATGTAATATTGCAGGAATTTTAAATTCCCATTGACTTTGAACATCCCACTTTATTATGTTATTTGTAAGTCGCGCTTGTACCGTTGGCCTTTAATAATATAAGATATAATTATTCTCATTGCTTGTTGAGTGGCGGAAGTAAACGCCGCACTTTGCCTCGATACCAGAACTATATATAAATTATACTATGATTAATATAATATGTCTATAAAATTTTCGATAAAAAGATACAACAAGAAGTTGCAAGTAAACATACTCGTATTTCCATAGCAAAGGCAAATCATTACCGAACTCAATATCCAAGCTCAACCTTATCTAAAAGTGGGAGCATGAAACATTCATGCATTGTGATGAAAGCAAACATTGTAAAAAATATAAACATGAGACTTGGGAAGAATTTTTACTCTGCTTCTATTTACCGTTATAAATATTTTCATATATTGGAGAAATATATGTAAATTACTATTCACAACATATAATGAATTATTAATCAATTTTGAAGCTATTTGTTTACAAGTTTCAAAAGGCCTCAGAGGCCAGTTCGATCTCCACTCGAAGAAATACCATTCTTCTCTGTGTGTTGAGGCATTGCGTGTTGAGTTCCGGAACTCAACACGCAATGCCTCCAAAATTCGACAGAAAATGGAGAATGGAGTGTCTTAGTACCAGCCCTCTGCCTACCCTCCTGTGTGCGGAATACATCGTGAAGCTGATTTATTAAAATTATCATTAATTGTTTGTATGGAACTCCAAATAAACACTCCAAAAATGTGTTTAAATTTTAATTCTTTAATAAAATTTCAACTCAATAATATTTTTTAACCGACTTCAAAAAGAAGGAGGTTATCAATTAGACTGTTTTTTTTATTTTTATTTACAAGTCAAGCGACAATAAAAACAAATCGTCGAATGATCTTTGCATTTATTTGCATGATCTTTGCATTTCCGCTAATAATCCTTGCACTTAGATTTCAAAATAGAACCTTTGTAGATGACTGTAATTACTAAACACAATGGCACTGGCACTGAATTAGAGGTCAGGTTATAACGTTTAAAACAATAAAAATATTTACATTACAATGTCATTTACAAGCATTTATTGCATCGAGAAAAATCCTTTTTATAAACATAATTCAGTTGGAGTATATGCATATGAAATTACCTTGTTAAATTAAAAAAATAAATTAAATCAGTTTCACGCTTTACTCGCTGCGTGTTTACAAAAAACAGGTATTTGTCGCATGAGTAATGTGAAATAGTGGATATTACGGTATATACTATACGTCACAAGGCCGTCGTGGCGCATTGATAAAGCAACTGGCTGTAAATGTGATAGTGGGTTCGATTCCCACTTGGGGAAAACAATTTTTTTATTTCCTTATTCTAGTAATACAAACGAAATGTCTCGAAAACTGAGCGAAAAGTGGAAAACGGAGTGTCTTAAATCTAAGATTTTCTCTGCCTAAGCTGCTACATGGATACAGGTTAAGCTAAAATAAATGTATATAAATAAGAACCTCAAAAGATGTACAACTTTATTTTCTAGGAGCTTGATAATAAAACAAGTTTTCATAATAAACCAGTACAATAGCAAAGTATTTAGGTCATGTGCCTTAGAATTGCTTAGTTATTCTTAAAATGAGTGCAGTTACTAAAACCCAGGTTATATAACTTACGCCATCTTAGCCTAGTTGGGGCCTATCCTATTCAACGTCTTTATTATGGGTTCCTTACTAGATTTTTTAACATTTTTAAAGTATTAATTTTTAAAGCGTAGGTAAGAAAAATACTTTTTTAGAAACGTATAAAAATTTGAAAGTTGCGGGATATCAACCTGCGCCTCTTGGAAACCGGCGCCCTGACCACTAAGCCATGTGTGAAAATGTAATATTATTTTTATATTTATATATATTAAAAGTTTCACCGTCTGACAATATATCGTCGTTTTGAAACAAATATAAGTTTTAGTTCCAAAACAAAAAACCGGAAAACGTAAGGTAGGAAAATAAAAAACAGAGCGATAATAGATTTTCTCTGTCTAACCGTCATTATTTCTAAATTCACTCTTTTATCCTCATCCTTTCCTTATACAAGATTTTCAAAGAGAATTTAATATCTATCTCAAAGGTATAATTGTCACTAATTTGGTTTTTCTCAGATTCGAGGCTGTAACTGTAGGGAAACGGTAGTAAATTATTTGACGTTCATAAAATAAAGCTTATTTTGAATAAAATAATTTGATTTTAACTTTGAATTTAACTATAAGATTACATTCGCTTTCTACTCGAACTTGGAACTCAAAGTAATTCATTGATTGAATGAAAAATTGAATTAGAATATAACCCGCAATCATTTAAAGTTACATATTTACTCGTTACTACACTTCGCCAAAAAGGTGTTATGCATATGCGTAAATGCGAATAATAAGAACTAATTGAAAATATATATATTTCGCGTCTAAATAAGACATTATTTGAAACCTTACCTACTCAAATGAAGAAACATAATCCTATTAATAACCACAATGTCCGTTCATCTATCTGCTACAGGATTTTACACCAAAGTAGCTTGGATTTTCAAAGCGGAATGTTCTAAAATAATAATTTACGTTTGAATTAGAAACGAAAAATAAAATTTATATTTGAAAGAAAAAATATTTAACCTAGTGAGGTTTTCCTTCCCGATTTCTTAGAAATAAATCAATATTTGAAAAATGAAAATAATTATAAAGAGGCATATGAATAGTATATAGTTAATTTTAGTTTGGTAATATAGATAATTAAGCATTTACTTTGTTTTGCACTTTGTTTAGAAAATCTGGAAAACAAAACTAACTCATTACTAGGTTAGGTAGGTTCCTTTTGCCTGTTCTGTGAGGGATACAGCGTGTTAAAAAAACAAACTTTACTACCGTACAGTGCACAAACGTCTTTACTTACATTGTCAAAAGTTATTCCTATTGTACACCACAGTCTCGAACTATCCTCGAGCAACTTAGTTTGTACACAAGAATACTAGATTAAGAACTTTCACACAAACTCAAGCTTAGTTTTATGTTTACAGGATGCTTAAATGAAAGTTTTGCCAATCCATTAACACTTTAATTAAAATAATCACATATAAAAAATACACTTATACTTCCTATTTAGAGTGATCAGCCTTAAAGCCCTAGAGCCCTAGCGCCTAAACACTAAAAGATTTTATTTTTTATTTTATTCTTTTAGGACATCGATTTACAATGACAATAATTGTAATATTCCGTACTCTATTTGTTCGATAGAACGAATTTGAACCTACAATGACGAAAAATATAAGCGACTGCACACTTTCCAGTAGACACTACTAGAATGTTACTGAAATATTAAAAATATATTCTTAAATTGAAAACAATATAGTAAGTATATAATAATATTATTATTGCAAATCATGTCGCGTTCATATTTTTTCATTTACGCCGGATGTGGAAGGAATGTATTTTTATCATCAAAAAGTGAATATAAGATACCTATGAAAAAGGAAGCTGATATTACGCTCACGTCAATATATAAAAGACCATAGTGATATTTTTGATATTGGATCGATTGGACGCGATGAGTGTGGATTCGATTTCAATTTGAAGGAATCGTACGTTATATTTATATCGTTTTCCTGATTTGAACAATTATAGCGATTAGGCTCAAATAAGCGAAAATTAGAGCAGTACATATAACCATTAATTACTTTCTATTACTACAATTTCATTAATTTCAGGAGGTAGACGTTTCAAAATAAAATATGAATACATTTTAGATAAAAGTTAAATCTTAAGACCTTGTATTTAGTAGCCATTTGAACTTAATTTTTAATGTACATACAACGAAATATAGATACACAGTAGTAGTATACATAGATTCTAAAACAAATTGAAATAATTAGGAAAATATACGATTATAATTAAGAAAAAGGGATTAAATTGTAAAGATATAGCACCTAATATATTTTTTACGCTAATAAAAAGATAATACCTATTCATATTATTTTCTTAATAAAATAAACTACAAATTTAATTCGTAAATAAAATAATTTACTCGGAATGTGTTATTTACGTACAATTATTTTGATAGTCAAAATATTGGTCCCAGTCGTGATCTAGTTACTTGCATCCTAACAGAATTAGTCGATCTTCAGGAAGGCTTCATGTAGCCTTGGCAAACAGGCCATAGTGTTGGTTATACGTTTTAGATTGTATATAGGCCACATAAATGCTCTACAATTCCTTTCAAAAATATTTACTTTTTATATAAATGTCTTATTTTAGATAATAACTGTCAATATTTATTCGTAAATAAAGATAAGAATGGATAAAAACAATTATTATTAATGTATAGATTAATTCTTAAGACAAACTCGTTTAGGTCCAACTCAACTTTTAGTTCTATAGTAAATATTTAGAATATAATATGAAGATATTACGGTAATTTTGTAAAATAAAAAATAACATACAAAAAAGAGGTAACGACCCAATGTCGCATAATTAAAAATGACTGGCGTACTAAACGACTTAAAAATATAGTGAATAGTGCAAACCTCAACCTTCTTCCTACTGCTACCCATTTTTTCCCAAACACTATTCCTTCACAACTGGACTTAATGATCGTGTCTTCTCATGAACGTGTCGTCACTTTCGGCCAATTGTATGCTGAAGCCTTTTCTTATCATGATCTCGTATACTTAACCTATAAGATTCGCACACCAAAAATCAAGCCCACGGTTATCATGCGTAGAAGCTTCAAGAACTTCAATAATGAGAGTTTCATGAAAAGCTTAAGCCAGATCGATTGGGATAGTGTTTTCAATGCTCCAAGTACCAATGACAAAATTAACATATTTAACTCTCTTCTTATTGAACTTTTTGATATTTATGCTCCTCTTAGACCCGTAAAACTTAAACATCTCCCCGCTCCGTGGCTTACAGACGATATCAAGAAACTCATGGCAAAGAGGAACTCTGCTAAGTCTAAATACAAAAGAAATTGCACTAGAAGAAAACCTTATTAGGTTCAAACACTACGGAATCGATGTAGTAAGACTTGCAGAGATGCACAACGTAAATTTATCCATTCCACTATTGAAAATAACAGCCCTGCTAAAGTGTGGAAATTTCTAGATGCAATGGGTATTGGACGCACACGGAAAACTATTAATATAAGCGAAAAAATAAATCTTGATGAAATTAACAAGCACTTTTCAAATGTTAACTTACTGAACCAAGAAATTAAAGCGGACACTATTAAGTCAATTCCCGATATCTCCTGCCCTTCTCCTTTTTATTTCTCCTCTGTTTCTACTGATGACGTGAAGAAGCATGTGCTGGCCATTAAATCCGATGCTACTGGTAGTGATCAAATCAGTCGGAAGATGATTCTCTTAACGCTCAACCCTGTACTCCCTGTCCTATGCCACATCTTTAATCATTCCCTTTCCTCAAACTCTTTTCCCAATGCCTGGCGCCAAGCTATAGTAACTCCTATTCCTAAGGTACCTAATCCTTTATCTTTTTCTGACTATCGCCCTATCTCCGTTCTCCCATTTTTGTCAAAGGTGTTAGAGCGTATAGTCCATCAACAACTTTCATCCTTCTTAGCTTTAAATAAAATCCTATCCCCCTTCCAGTCTGGATTTCGCCCTGGGCACAGCACGGTTACGGCATTAAATAAAGTAAATGACGACATTAGGTTCGGTATCGATAATCAACAAATTACTATTCTTGTACTACTGGACTTTTCGAATGCTTTTAACACTGTTGATTTTGATATCCTCTTAGCAATTCTTAAGTCCATTAATGTATCCTCTGATGCTATTGAATGGTTTTACTCCTATCTACATGAACGAGAGCAAACTGTTCGTATTAACGATCAGCGATCATCCGTATGTCGTCTTAGTGCTGGGGTTCCGCAGGGTGGCGTCCTTTCTCCTCTCCTTTTTTCCATTTTCATTAACTCCGTTACCAAGCTCCTATCCGTTTCCTTCCATTTATACGCCGATGACCTGCAAATTTATTTGACCGCGGACGTGAATGACATTGCGAAAGCTATTGATCTAGTAAATTCCAACCTGCATACAATCAGTACCTGGAGCAAGTCATTTGGTTTGGCAATAAATCCCAAAAAGTCACAGGTGTGTTTCCTAGGCAGTCGCCAACAAATAGCTATATTAAATTTCTCTTCCTATCCTCATATTACCCTTGACAATTGTAAGCTGGAATACAGTAACACTGTTAAAAATCTGGGTATCAAGGTGGACAGCACTCTCTCCTGGGCTCCTCACATCTCTGAGCTGAGTCGTAAGATGTACTACACTATTGGTAGGCTAAAGAGATGGAAAAATCTTTGCCCATACAAACCAAGATCTCCCTGGCGCACTCACTCTTGCTGCCTATATTAGACTATGCTGACACCTGTTATCTGGACATTTCGCAACAATTGCTCAATACACTTGAACGCCTACAAAACCTGGTTATTAGATTCATCTTCGGACTGAGGAAATTTGATCACAT
>HE669985.1:0-20128 GCA_000313835.2 Heliconius melpomene melpomene
TACTTTGTCAAAATATTTAATGAAACCAACAATAAGTAATTTCCATAATAAATCATTTGTGAAATGAATATTCATCAATGCTGTTCATCTGAGAATCTAAACGTCTTTTATTTGTGGATGCTGAGTGCTCTTATTATTTTCTTGGGATTCCATCTCGGCCATTTGTTTGTGTTTGCGAATAAATTATGAAATAGAAACTTTTTTCCAATAATAAAGATTAGTATTTGTATTGAAAATAAAGTGACAAATGAGAGACTACTTTCCCTTTGAGCGGAAATCGAACCTACAACCATCCAGTTTTCAGTTTCTTATTATTTTCAGCTTAAGTTAAACATTTTAATGTCAAAAGTATATTAGAAGAAAGCTCTTAATCTTTCCAAAGCAGTTTTTTGTTCAAAATATACCGCTTTATTCTGTTTATCCGTACCGAGTAATATTTGAATGTAAAACGCGTCGGAAGGCGGTAAGACGGGAAGCGACAAAAAATGCTTATTCAAAGTGTTATTATTTTCCAAGGCGCAGGGTGCAAGCGGCTCGGAGGTCTTAGTTGGAGCGATTGGAAATGGACGATAAAGTTAAAAAACTTTAAAAAATCTTTCGCTGTTATAAGATTTAGAATGTATTTTTTAATATCAGTAACTAAGCGTGCGACTGTAAACACAGGGATTGTAGGTTCGATTCGAACTTGAAGAAATGCGATATGTAATATTTTCATTTCCTCATTCCCATTTGAGAAGATGTAGAACGGAAATGTCTTAATAAGGAACGGGTTTCTTAACACTAGCTTCCCAAGTTCCCTCGGGCTAACCCGCTTAGTACGGGAAACAACGTGAATCAGAAAAAAAATAAACTGAATATCGCCATCAAAACCACCACGCCTTTACTCAAAATGCGTAGCATTAGGAGGATTGAAAGGAAGTGGGTCAGACTCGGATTTGGCTTCAGCACTTATTGTCGCTCATTTAAATATAAGCAACGGAGATGAAAGCAATAAGTGAAACCACTCGTACGATGTATTGTAGACGCGATGCTGGGTACTCGTCACTTCATTTTGATTTAAAAATTGATTTTTATGTAAAAACATATTATAGCAATATAAAAATTATCGAAAGGATTTTATTTTTTACTAAATTGGAACCATCTGATGTTTTATTGATTGGCTAATCATCTGGATGGTAATGATGATATCGAGAGGATATCATCATCATCATTGACAATATGTCAAGTAATAGTTTTGGTAGAGTATATTATTTTCTTGTTTAACAAAATAGTATTTCACTCTGTTTTATTAATTCTAATATTCGTTTCCTACGATATAATAACCCTTGTAATGTCCTAACGCTCATATCAAATCACCCTATAAATTGAAACTTGTCATGCAGATGAAGATTATGAGCATTTTTAAGTTTAACCATCAAGAAGGTGAAATGAAACGTTCAAATTCGTATTTTTTTCCATAGATTATAAATGTTGTACCATGGATCACCACTTTTTCAATTTTCTAACTATTTGGGAAGTATTGCTTATTCAATGATAGACAGACATTATATTACTATTCTACGATCACTTCAATAATTTAGGTTTCTTTAAAAATATTTTTTTTCAGCTTCACATTTTATTATGGATATTCTTATATTTATGTCTAATAAAGAATCTAGGGTCAAAACACTCTGTTCTCTTTTTTGCCTTATCTGACGCCGCCTTTTTACTACAGGAAAAAGGGGAAATGAAAATGATTATATTTTCCTACTATTAAAAATAATTTGCAAGCAAAACCAGGCCAATGTGCTAGTACAGTAATATAACAAAAAAAACACCCATACTTATATCGAATAACGTCAAATAAACATAATTGCCTAAACTGAAAGTAAACAAAGATTCACTTTCGTAGGACGCGTCGTTTCATGAATAAACATAATATACCAGACGTGCTGATTTACTGCGGGAGCTACAACCGTAGCTTTTATGTAGAGATTTACTCTTAATGTGAGTACGTTTTAAAGAGGAATGTATAATAAATTTATGTTTAGTATAAAATATAAAATATGGGGCCCCTGTGGCGCAGCGGCACAAGGGTTGTGGGTTCGATCCCCACTCCAGGAAGTGAAATATTTATTTACGTTTATATTTCCATTGCTTAGCTTCGGTGTCATGGCAAAGCGCGGTGTTGAGTTCTGCCACACAATACGCAATACAAGGATTCGGCAGAAAGTATCTTATCACTAGGTTCCCTCTTCCTACTGTAAAGCTGATTTTACTATAAAATATATTGTGAAAGATATTTTTATTAGTTTTTTTAGGTTAATATGTTCTTGATGTAGCGGGGTAGATAGAGGGAACCTAGTGTTCAGAATGAAAGAGAAACGAGAACACAGTTCTCTATTTTTCTCTATATTCGAGATATTTCGTGTTGAGTGGCGAAATTCAACAGTGCGCTTATCTTATCCGAACATAGGAATAAAAATATTTTATTCACCCAAGTGGAAATCGACCTCACGATCATGGCGATTACAGGCAGCTGATCTCCTGCTGCACCACGAAGGCGTCTGTTCCTAAATTTAAACAATTTTCATTTTATAAATTCACTCCGTACCGTTTCAGCTGTAATATGTCACGGGATGCCACATCTACATAAATGTTTGTACGCGACTAGAATTACGTTACTTCTGATATATAACATGCGTATTTTAATTGTTTTATCTCTATGAATATTTTATTAAATAATTATATTTTATAAAAAAAAATAAAGTAAGATATAGCTTAAATTTTTAAGAAAATTTGGAAGAAGAATTATTTCGCCTTAGTAAAAACTGTTGTGTATTGTTGATTACCGACACTTGCACTTACTCGAAAACTCTAGATTCAGGGAAAACCTTTTCTCTTCTGTTTTAAATGAAGCTTAGACCTGTAGAATGAGTCATATGAGGTGAAGTTGAAAAAAGTTTTGCACATACAATTTTGCAATTTCCACATATTTTCTATTTACCCGCAAATATACTCGTAAAAGTAATATATTCAAATATTATAAAACTCAATCAGCTAATTCTCAACTGGCATACACCGAAGTCAGATTCAATTTACATCTTATAAAATATTCATGGTATAATCCACCCTTGGATTATTTGACAGCCATAGTTTAGGCAAATTGTGAAGTTTGAGGGTATCTGTATTTATTGATATGAATTAATGATACCAGCCAAATCGAACGTCGATTGTTAAACGGTCGTTTCTGTGATTGGTTCTATAGAAATTCGTAAAATTTATTTGTTTAGGTAAAGAGAGGAACTCGGACAATGGAGGCCTACTCGTAAATCTATACTTGGATCGCCAATCCAAAGACAAACCATTCAGTGATTTCATGAAATGCTGAAAATTTCTTCTTCTCTACTTATAATTGGACAAATTATGTGCTATTCCTTTATAAAGTTTGACTATATATTAATTTTATAAAATATTAATAAAATATTTTCTTTTTCAATAAAACTTAAAAATAAAAATTATTTTCTTTGGATGTGTGAAATATTAAGAGAAAACTAGCGCAAACCTTTTAAACAAATAAATAACTAACTTTATTTTTAAAGTAAGTTAAAGAATTATAAACATAGCGATTCAATTATAATAAACTTTGGAACCAAATTTTTGCCTCGTAAAGTATAATCTCGTTACAGAACTCCGCGAAGTCAAATTAAAAGGAAGTACCGTCCGTTGTGTTGCCATGAAATTTATGAATACTTCTTTTTCCTAATTGACTCTTCTGCGACTTTCTTAAAAGTTTTTAAGTTCCACACAATAATGGGCCAAAAAAGTGTTTATTGTCCGACTATTTAATAAATATGTAGAGCAGAGTGACATGGCTTAATCTGAGTAATACGACATATATAAAGGATGCGTTAAAATTTAACGAAATACATAAAACTTACAAAATTTGCTTATTTTCACAAAAAAGTAGGGAAACCTAATGATACAATTTTTCAATGTGGAATGAATTATTTTTTGTTCTCGCTCCTAGAAAACAAAGCTTCATAACGGTGAAGCTCTATCATTCAACTTGCATTGTCTTAAATTGGGATGGAAAGCAGAGGACAGAGTGTTTTGTCACTGAGCTCTTCCTGCATATTCTAATATATATATATATATTTTTTCTCCGAGTGCCCCACGAGAGGTTTATATTGAAATTTTTAATTAAATTCAATTTATAAATACTAAATTTAATTTGTATAACTTTCTTTTTCTTTAAAAGAAAAACAAATTTGGCCGTATAATCGAATTTCATGGTGTGATGTTTGAGAAAATTAAAAAATATGGCCCCTCCAAGGAGGCTACGTCAACGCAATTTTATTTTAATCTGTGTTATGAAGAGTTTAGATCGTGAAATATCGCGGGATGCTGAAATTCTGTAAATCAATCATTAAATTAAAGATGTAACAGCTTTCTTAGCTTCAAAAATATTTTCATTTCTTATATATACATATATATTATATATTATAATAGTAAAATAATAATAAATAAAGTGTAACGAAAATAACCGTATAAGTATAAAATATATGCACAGGGTCTGGCTATCGACGCGACGTTTATGAGTTCGATTCCACTCAGGAGAATGAATTATGAGACAGAAATTAATAGCGTAGTTCACGCAAGCGAAGCCGAGGGCGGGCCGCTAGTATAGAATAAAACATAGATAATAAAAGATAGATATTTCAAGCACACGTTTTACTTAAACAGTTTCCTTATTCCCATCAGAAGCATCATAGAAGCTCGTAGCACTATCAAATCGTATGTCATTACGGTCTCACCCTGGGGTATTTTTATTTGACGTCTATTTGCGCTACCAGGATATTACTCGCCAGCGGCCACTAGACTATGTTTTTGTAAACTGTTGACTGCCACTGCTTACTCTGCTCTATAGTGCTTATGGAGGAGAAGCTTTTCTAGCTTAGAAATAGAAATTGTATGAAGGACGTAGATTTCAAAAATCTTTAACTACATCGAAAATTTAAATTCGAAATAAAAAAATGTTTATTTTAAAAGAATCACTTAATACATTTAATATAAACATAGTTATTATTAATATCTTCAGAACACAACTAAAAGCAAGCTTCACAGCAGCGAGTAGTCAAAGAGAACTTAGTTTTCATACACTTCATTCTCCTCCTCTGCCCGAATTCGAGACATTGCGTTGGGTATCGGAAGTCAACACCGCGTTTTATCTTACAAAAGACAACTCACAACTCCAAAACATGAGAAAAGTATGACCAAATCGCTCTACAATTAGGTCATTAGAAGCTCTCCACATAAGGAAATCTCACGAAATTCATTTCAGTGCTGTAACATAAAACTTTATTATCCAATCTTAGCTTTCCACTAAAACGGAATGCCTGTCATGATAAAGCTAGTGCTTGAACAGGCAGGATGCCAAATAAACTGGAAGAATGTAAGATTTTGGCATCGATGCATATATAATATAGATAATATTAATATTCTGGCAAGATTCCTTTTGGTCTGAGTTGCCAGTGCCAGTCAATTAGACTGATAAACTTCTTTTATTGTTATATTGTTAAGTAATAAAATGCAACTTCACGCTTTTTCCGCATAGATGGGTAGATACAGAAAACTTAGTGTTAAGAAATTCCGTTCCTCACTTTTCGTTCAACTTTCGTGATATTAAGTGTTAAGTAGCGAAATTCAATTCAATTCTCTAAGTAGAGATTGAAGCTACAACCATCGCATTAATGCTTTAGCTTTATTTAGTCAGACAATGTTCCACTGTACCACAATGGGCGCGCCTTAAATCATAAATATATCCAAAAGTTAGTTTTATATATGATTCGATTCTAATACTTAAGTTTCGCCAGTCAAAACATATTGCCTCGAGAATTCAATGGATAGCCAAGAACGATGTTTCTGAAACTAGGTTCCTTCCTAAGTTCCTTCCCACTCTGCGGGATCCACCTTTCACTCATGAAGAGATATTGAAATCAGTACAGTGTTTAATCATTTAGACAGCTATAATAAAATTACAGTGAAGCAATGGATATTTTTCTTTAAAATATAAGATAAGTTAAAAACCACTTGAAATGGTACTTTGGTGTTTGCACAACATGTCCATAACATGTAATATCTAAAATAAAAGACATGTTTGACGTATCAAAGGGCAGAGGGCGTCCTATGCACACATATCCTTCCTACCATTTAATTGGGTTGGTATGTTTGGCTATTTCCCTTTTACCCTGTTACATCTCGTTAATATACTGTCTATATATGGATATTATCGTTTATTTTGTATGAAGAAAATAAGAGGTTATTTGGAAATTCGAAAATAATAGATGTATCATTTTTAATTTAAGAAACTCTTTCGTTATTGAGTGACTAATTGACATCGCAGAGTTGAAAAAAATGGCTTTGAAGAGTGTAGGAGAGCATTAACAGAGGATTCCTCGATATTCCTACAGGAACTGAAACAAAAATTGGATTTTGACGTTTTATATTTCACGTCAACCTATTAAATTATATAACCTAAGACGCTAAATAATAAAAAAGAGAAAAAGAAGCTCGAAAACTATCAAAAATAAAAAAAAGGCAGGAAGGCAGAGGGAACCATATATAATACACTCAGTTCCCCATTCGAAAAATATGCACAAAATTATCAATATTAATAAAATATAAAATATTTTATTAATATAATTTAATATGATATTCGATCAAGAATGTAAAGCGGATACGCGGTGGCATGTAACGGCGGTATTCGGGTATGTTTGCGCGACCCTCTAGCCGGCTCGTCCAGCCTCTTTATTGGTAAATTGTATTTGCTCTATGTTGCCAAATATTTGATGATATCGAAACTTACTGAATCGCTTTGATTCGATTATTTACTGCTGAATATTTGAAAAGTGAGTTATTTCTTTAATTAAATAAGTTGTTGAAGTTGAATGGTTTAGGCCACCGTGGTGCTCACCTTGCTTGTAGGTTCGATGCTTTCTCTGAGTAAGATTGGAAGGCTCTATTAAGACTACCGCCCAACACCATATGTCATAAATTTGGATAATAAGGAAGAATGGAGTGTTTTGACACTAGTTTCTCATTCTTTTACATGCATTAACTACTATGCGGGATAATGTACTTCTTCTTTTTTAGTTATTTTTGTGAATATCGTCTTAATATGTTTTGTAATAAAACTATTTTATTTATTGTTTGTAAGTTTGTATATTATTGTTTACTCAATTAAAACATTTATTTTCTTTGATATCAGCCTACTCCCTGTACTAAGTATTTATGATACAGGCTCCAACCAAATTTGTCGCAGTGTGACGTAACACAATCGACTACTTACTTTAGTTTAAATGAATAAAAATATTAATTAAAATGAAATTATCGTGTTTCGTTTTCATGAAATAATCGTTTAATGAGCTTTAAAAGTTATCCTGATTATTATGTCCTTTCTTAATACCTCTAAGAATATATACGTAAAGTTTCATGATAATCGATTTAGTAGTTTTGGCTTCAAAGCGTAGCAAACAAACTTACATTCAAATTTATAGATATAGATATGATGACTTTGGAGGAAATTTTAATATAACACATTCAACGAGAAATATTTTAAATACCTACATTCTGTCTAATGAATTTGAATCTACAAACTACGAGTATAAGCGTGGTCTAACCTTAACTTAGACATAATCGTACTAAATATATAACAAATTCAAATCCCTCGTACAAAAGAAATAGGGGCGCCATTATGTTCGCTTATAATACGTTATTTGATAAAATATTCAATAGATATATAATCCTGAGATAAAATCTCGGTTGGGAAAATAGGGAAAACACGGTGCAAGCATAATTAGCCCCTAATATGACATAACCGGGGGTACTTGGGGTAATCTTGAGAGCGTCCCACGGGGCTTTTTAGAAGGGGAACCTATGAAAAGTTGTAATTTTTCATGCCATATCAAAATTAATATGGAAAACGAATGTTTTGGTACTAAGTAAGTGCTTAGTTAATTATGTTTTTAGGGTTCCGTATACAAAACGTCCGCTGTCTGTCTGTGGTACCTACACAAGTTATAAAATAAATATATAACCTTAAAACAATTAATATATAAAGTATCAAGGAAATTAATTATAATAAAACATTTTTTAGCTCCATGCTGTATCCCGCACGTAGCAAAGTAGGCAGGGGGAACCTGGGAACCCAGTGGTAAAACACTTTCGTCCCTGACATTCCTCGAAGTGTCTACTATATAAAATATAAATACTAAGCATTTTCTTTAAAACACACGTTGATTACGTTTATTACATACTGTAGCATCATTAAACCTATATGAATGTATGCTGCTGAATGTACCTAATGTAAAATAGGCTCTAGATCCCATTCACTGAGATCTCTTTATTTCTCGTTTTTTTACAAAAGGCAGAGAGAATAAGATGTTAAGTCACTCTTTATTATTTTTAATCTTAATTTATAATCGTTGCGTAAGTAAAGAAACACAAGTTTTTGTTTAAAAATACCTATAAATAAAAAAAAAAAATTAAATCAGATGCACGCTGTATCCCGCACACAGTAGAGTAGGCCGCGGGAACCTACCTCAGAGTGTTACTGAGGTAACAAAAAATGTCAACCTACTACCACGAAAAAGTTGGTACGCCGCTAGCATACGATGCTATTAATTATTATATTACGTTTAGAACGTCAGCAACCCTTTCTGTCTGTCCGTCTGTCTGTCATAATTACAACTGTTACATGACGTGCGTTAAACTGACTAAGAAAATTTGGTTAAATTATTAAATTAATGTAGGGTAAAACCGGGATAGATGCCGCAGTGGGATAGATGCCCCATTTTC
Source organism: Heliconius melpomene melpomene (assembly GCA_000313835.2). Lineage (NCBI taxonomy): Eukaryota > Metazoa > Arthropoda > Insecta > Lepidoptera > Nymphalidae > Heliconius > Heliconius melpomene. The sequence goes on from HE669985.1 coordinate 8,839, forward strand.
AAAATACCTAACTTCCCGAACTCGCGACAAAAAAATAATTGTACAAGCAGGAGCCACAGTCTTCCCGCACCAAAGTTATTCACGGACATTCGTGCAATGAGGACGCGTTTAGCACATTTGAGTAAATATCTCCGCGGCGAAATTCGTGAACGCGTCAAAGATTTAAAGGTTAATATTTTGCGTTGTATAACTTTATAATTTGTAATCAATTACGCTATATTTTTTATTACGTCGATGTACTGGTTCATTAAGACTGTATCTAGGTGCTTATAGATTCTATTTTGTTTATAATTTACTAAAAAATTCCTTGGCATCTATCCCTATCACAAAGGATAGTTGCCCTGATTTTTCGAGGTATAGGTGCCCTTAGGAGCATCTATCCCTTTATATTCAGTATATGGAGTTAGGTATATATTTTTAAAATATTTGTTAAAGTATTTATTAAATTAGCATTTTTTAAACACAAGAAAGATATAGCTAAGAGAAAGCAAAAACAATTGAAAACTAAGTTAGACTGTTTCATTAGAATCTTTAGAATGTTTCGAAAATTATAAATATACGAAGTCGCAATCCGACTGGATTCAATGTGTAATGTGTCAGACTGCTACATGAAACCTGTACATTTTTCAGAAATTATTGCGCAAGATGTGGAAAAATAAAAACCCTATCTGGCTAAATTTTAATTAAATTGGAATAACGAACAATTATTATTTGAGATAATTAGAGAATTAGATGATTAGAATAGATAACTAAAAATTATATTTTGTTCTTTTAATATAAAAATGTATAATTGTGCAATGTGGATGTTAGTATTTATGATATTATAATATTTTAATTAGTGTTTTACAACAAAAAATATTAAGAATAATTGTAATATGTAATTTTGTTGTAAAATTTAACTTAAAAAATATGATAATGGATGTTGAAACTTAAGAATTTATATTTTAGTTACACAAATGTTTTAAAATTTTAATAATGGCTACCTATTTTTGTGATATTACAATTTAATAGCAATTATAAGATTTTAAAAAACACTATATACTTTTTATTATTATGATTATGTTTGTTGGAAACAAAATTGCTGTTTTAAAATTAGAATTATTTAACAATTGGTTTGGTTTTTTCATTTAATCGGTATAAAGTGCACCTACCTTACTCTGCGGGCATCTATCCTCCCCAGCATTTTCATAGTGGGGCAACTATCCATATAGGTAGGCATCTATCCTCAAAATTAGTGTTTCACGAAAAGCTATTTTTTGCAAAATCTATATTTGATTTATTAAAAAAAAGTATAAGTAATTCATCACAAAGGACTGAGCTAGCTAAATAAATAAAAATTATTCCTACAAAAAATATATTTTATCTAATTAGGTGGGTATTTCAAAAAGTAGGGCATCTATCCCGGTTTTACCCTATAGATAGATGATTTGGTTAGTTTTTAATTGTATTTTGTTAAAATAATTTTAATTAAATATAGCATGGTTAATAATCGCGGCGTTATGTTTTGTCAACCAATCATTCCCGCGAAAATTGTAAATTATTAAAACAATCATTCCCGCGACTGGGAAATGAACAGACAATCGCCACGTTTACAGTCAGATTTTCTGCCACTGCGCCCCGATGGCCTCACTTATATAAATTTCTATTTGTAAATTTGTATCTACATAATAAATTAAATCATTTTTCTAAAAGTTTCCCTCTCACAGGAAATGAAGCGTTATATCCCATTTAAATTTAATAAAGCATCGAAAAGCGGGCTCATTAACTTTGTAAGAGTAACGTCAGAAAAATTACAATCCCTCCTTGCCTTCCTTGGGGATGATGAAATGTACTTTATTTCATCATTATAGTGTTATACGTTTAAAAAATATTTGCTTTTTTCAAAATTATAAATGGATTTAGAATGTTGAAGTTGGCATATTGTGTCCTTGGGAAGTGTAGGGAACCTAGGTCAACGCTATTACTATAAAATATCATTATATAAAATAAAAAAATCAAAATTAACTAGGAAAATATCGATTTATTTTAGAACAATAATTGTTTTTTTTAGTAATAATAAATGAAATTGAACTATAAAACTATCAATAATTTCTAAATAAGGTAATAGGTGGGTATAAGGTAATAATACCTATGCTCTACTAACAAAATATATGTTGTGTTATAAAATAAAGCCAGCTAGGCTTTATTTTATAACTTTATTTAAATTCAAATAAAAGTTCCTTATTGTCTAAAAGGATACGTTAGAAAAATAAACAGCTTTATAAAAGAATTCTAGGATTCCTCGGAATTTATTCTGCAACTCGAGGCTTGTATAATTTAAAACATGGCCGCTGTGGTCACAGTGCGTCGTAATAAAGTTACATAGAAATACTACTTAAATAAATAGTGAAAAACACTTTTCTTATCAAAAAAATAAAGTTTTAAGCAAATGTATAAGTTATACGTGTTTATTTCTTTGCGTTTTAACAAGAAACTTGCTAAGAAACTGGTGGAACTGATCGCCGCGCTTTATCTCTTACCAGAGAGCAATTGAAATAAAAACTGTCACGTTTAAAGGTTGCTGAGGAAGAAGACCACGACTGCCTCAAATATTTTATATATTTCTAAGTTAAAACAGTACTGGTTTGAATATGAATTTAATTGGGGAGTACCAAAACGGAACAGATTTTCATATTCCATTATCTTCCACCATACATCAAAAGTAAGGGTTGAACGAACTTTTCATATGATTGAAGGAAAATGTAAATACCGATCTCGATAAAGTTGAACCGTATTGTTGAGTGCCAAAAAATTCTTGGCAGTGTCAATATAACCAAAATATTATCCATTTACAAAGCTTATATAGAAAATTAAGGGGACGAGTGCCAAAACTATTACAATGATATAACAGAATGAGAATTTCTATTTGTTCTTTCGTATCATCTCTCTTTCTTCTTATCATAATTTTTGATTGTAATATATTTAAAAAGTTAAGTTTTAAAACTTCATTTTACGTTTGATCATAAAAATACAGATTTTTTAATGTTTTAAGACCGTCTCTCGTATTAAACCGTTGTATACTCCAAATTTTATGATATTGAAATCGATTGTCTGGTTGATAATGGTATGAACCATTAATAGGTTAAAAGATTTTTATTTCTCTGCTTAGAGCAAACGGAACGGAAGAAATAATGAAGTATCTTAACATTAGACTCCCTCTGCCTTCCCAGCTATAGAGACAACAGAAACTACTTTTGTTTCATAATTTTTTTTTGGGTGGGAATTGGGGAACTGAGTCACTTGGTACTCTCTTCTCAGCTACAAGCGGGTAGCGTTAAACTACAAAAAAACAACTAATTAAAACAACTAATTTAAACTAATTTTCAATTTTATAACATTTATAGTAATATTCCAGCTTTGCTTTTAACCATTCACAAAAATATCTAACAAAGATTAACTTATTTAAATCGCTTTCAATATTCATGGTTTGCTTAAGAGTTTACGAATTACGCACCGTTAAGTATTATAAAACTCCGTCACCGGTTTAACGAGACTTTGGTAAATTAAATACGGTTTATACAAATTTCCTTCATTAAAGTCAATGATAAAGTATTTTTAGATAAAATAGAAGTTATTATTTAATTTTAGTTATATATTTATAATTATATTAGAATTTTATGAGGCTATAAAATTCAGCAGAAAGTGGGAAACGAAGTGTTTTAACATTAGGTTTCCTCTGCCTACCCTACTGTGCGCGGGATACAGCGTGATGCTGATTAATACTGCTCTTACTTAATCCAGAGCAGGTTTAATGAAAATCAAATAATTATTCAATAGAAAAAAAAAACGAATGAAAGAAAACCTTTTTCCACAAAGGCTCTATTACGAAATCTCTTCATAGTCGCCATTATACAATATTTTCGATTGCCACCCCACTGTATTCGATGGAATTTAATAAAAGAGGAAATTAAATTTTGTATGAAGCGAAGAATAACTTTTGCCGATAGGAAGTTTGTGCTGATCAAACGATAGAATATTACTTTAAAAAGACCGACTTACTCAAAAACTACTGTGGAACATTAAAGTAGCATATTGTTCAAAGTTTTTTGATTTTATAGTGAAGTAAATCAATGAGGTTCTGGTGGTGCAGCAGCACAGTTGCCGACTGTAAACACGACGGTTATGGGTTCGAGTCCCATTTGGGGGAGTGAAGTATTTATCGATGTTGCTTTTCGGCACTCAACATACAATTTCTTGAAAATTGTGCGGTACGTGGAAGCGGTATCTTAACACTAGGTTCCCTCTGCCTACACTGCTTTATGCGGGATGCATAAATCTAAAAAAATATTCTACACCATTATAATGTTAACTTGAAAATGTTTTCCTTTGAAGATTACAATTTAGTTTGATTAAAATTACAAATATATATTTATAACAATCATTATTTTTGTTACAGGTAACTAAACCAGGGTTTCCACGACGTGAAAAGAGTTGAAGAAAATATAAGCTGTCAGTCTGTCTCAACAGTAGTGAGAAATTACTATTTTTTCTACTTTGATAAAAATAATTATTTATTTTTTCATAGTATACCTACGTTTTTATACAACATATTTTAATTCTTAATAATAATTGTAGTGTTGATGGATACAAGTATGAATCTAGAGGCACTGAGACTCCAGCAATAATAACTGTAAAATAAAATTGTAACCCCAGTAGAAACCGAACCTTATACAGCCAGTCACACCTCTTCCCACGCTATCCTAAAGACTACTCTCATAGCAAAATATTCAAATATAACCAAACACATAAGGTAAAGTAGGAAACAAGTGGTAGTATAACAAAATTTCATCAACCTAAAACTCGTAAAACGCTTCAATTAATGTTTATATCAGTTAAATAATTTAATCCAGAACTTTGATGGTTCATCAGGCATTCGGACGCCATGATTGCGTACCCCTAGAAAACCCCCTTCTACAATATAAATTTTAGAACAATTTCAACCTTCTACCCGTTTCTATACGGTCGAGAAAGTTATTCTAGAATATTCATGAATTTTCTTGTTGCCACCCCACGGTTAAAGGCCGTGTATATCTATTATCCTAGAAGTCCGGTAATTGAAGTTTAGAACTCGAATAGCATTATGCAACTACGATGTATATAACATGTATATAACATAATATATGTATTGTTTTGTTTTAGTTACGCTACAATTTAGAATATATTTATATAGATTTTTTTTTTTTATTATTATTTTCATGTCCCCGCTCTGAAAGTAGAGATGCATTATTGCAGCGTTTAGTTCCACCGCCTAACTCTCGGTGTATCTAACATGGGTGGAACGCGGGTAACGGAATTTCTTGACACTATCTTCTCTTCTTCTACAAAGAAGTTAACATTTTTCTTTTACATGATACAAAAGTAAATTACTCTTGTATAAAAATAATCTAAACAAACAAAAAATAAACAATACTTGCAAGAAATCCACAATAGAAGTCGTGTAATTAAATATCGCGGAGGTTTCTTGAAGTTTGTTAAGAAGTTGTTCTAAGGTATTTATTGTTAGACTACAGCCAGCATTGTTCACTTTTTCATGTTTAAAACCTGTCCGTTGAAGCTATAATTTTGATTATTAAAATTAAATAATATTGCCTTTGACTATAAACGCGACGGTTGGGGGTTCGATTCCCAATCGGAGATATGAATTACTTTTATTTTCACGCTCTGGGAATCATGGCGCTGAGTTCCACTACTTAACACGTAATGTCTCGAAAATTTGGCGGAAAGTGGAGAACGGAATATCTTAATACTAGGTTCCCTCTGCCTCCTCTTTTATTCGGAAATTCGTTTGCTGCTTCCTAAATCTTATGTTTGCATAATTTTTATCACAAAAATTATATAACAATAAAAATATCTAATTTAATAAACTGAAATTACTTCAAGCAACCATCCCCAACGTCTAATCGCACAAAAAAAACCACGAAATTTAAGAAACAACCCTAAAGAAAATTCAAGAAGTTTCCCCTTCAATAAATAATCCGATTAATATCGCTTATAACAAATGCCTCGATGTACCATTAGGACCCGCGTCTCTAACCCCTTAGTAAATCTAAGACGGTCACGGCAAAATTAAAAATAATACCTCCCGCAGGACTTTATCACTTCTTTCTATGCTTAGTTAATCAATTGAAATATTTAATTAGTGAACCGAAAGCTTTTCGTCATTGAGCTTTCAACCCTTTTTGTAATGCAATTTATAAGCTTTAGCGGAAATGGTAGTTAATTAGGTCTTTTCAAATATGAGAAAATAGAATTAAGCTGTCAAATTTTACTTTGACACCTATTGGCTTTAAACGCATAGCATATGGTAGGCGTAATAATAACTATATATTCTTATTTAATTGAAAATTAGTTGATTTATTTATATAAATGTAACTCTTAGTAGATAGGGAAAAAAATAAGTTTTTATTATACGCTATATGCGGCTACTTTGTACCACTAGGCATTACAGGACCCTAAACATTTAATTTTCCTTCAGGAAGTTTTCAAGGGAGTCACTAGTTCTTAGATTAGTATTAAGATTGTGAAAATTATTTATTAATCTTTCTTTAATTATATTTTTAATTTCTTCTTTAATTATATTTTTAATTAAATCAAAGATTAATTTATGCAATTTATACATGTATAAATTAACGTCGGTTGAGGCGCTAGTGACGCATCGGCACCGGGTCTATAAACGCAACGGTTATGGGTTTAAGTCCTGCTAGTGGGATTATTTCCTCACCCTGGTGACAAGATATAAGTAAAGTAAAGCGTTTATGTCTAAGCACGCAATGAGTGAGTAGAAAGAGAGTTCGTTTGTTTAACTTTAGGGACATCGTTTGAGTTTAAAGAATGTCGAATTCCTCTTTTACCTACCTCGATTGGAAAACCATATAAGTAATAAATACAAATATTCCTCTAGCGTTCTGGCAATACTGAAAACTAATAAAAATAGTGTTTTTTATTTAAAATAGATGGACAAACAACGGTTAAGCTATTAAAATATGCATAAAAATCCCTTTCCAGACCTTCGCACTTGGTAAATAAAAGTAAACGTAAAAGACTAAATAAAATAGATCGATAGGTCAAGCTAATAAAGGCTTACTGAAACTCTCTCTCTTGTCGTGTCACAATTAAGGTAATGACACAAGTTTCATAATCCAGTTTAGTCTATTTTCCGCTTAATCTTTCTTAAGACAAGTTTGAAAGCTCCAAAGTAAGGAAGGATTTTAACTAATTATAATATCGTAAGCTGTTTATAAAAACAAGAGAGCTGAACGAATTTGAATTCAGAATCAAAGACTTCTTGTCTATTCGATAAAAACAAATCTGTTTTTAGTATTTTTTTAATATTAGAAATTATACATATTAATAAAAAATAATAATTTTATCCTTTTTTGTATAATGCAAAAATATTCAATCGGTCCTAAAAATATTCAATATTCAATGGGAGAATATAAAGAACAATGAACTTCTCCGTTACTAAGAAATCCACGTACTAAATTAAGGAAAACCCAATCTGTCGACCCTTCCACTTTATAATAAGGGTTAAATTCTTGATGCATGCACTTAATTAAGTCTGTCAAGTCGGTATAATTTTTCAACGCCTCGAGAAGCTCACTCACGGTGACGTCTCCGTTTAATACAGCTTTATGGGAAAGCTTTCAATTTCTATTTTCATTAATAAAATAAACTTTTAACGTAAAAGTTTATTTACTGAGGCCAGACGTGTCATAGGGGTGTGGGTTCGATTCCCGAGGATTCATTCATTTATTTCGAGGAAATGAAATATTTTATATTTTCGTTTTTTCGTTCTGGTGGTGTCGAGGCAAAGCACGGCGTTTAGTTCCGCCACTCAACACGTAGTTCATCCTGAATTTGGCGGAAAATTGGGGAACGGATTGTCTTTATATTAGGTTTCCTCTGTCTACACTAGTGTTCGTGGTACAACGCGAAGCTGATTTATTTATGTCATTGTAAAATTATTGTACCTACTAATGTTTGTTTTAAAACTATTGAATTCTTTTTTATAATTCTAATTCATTTGACTTTCATTGCGTATCGTATTTAATCCTGTTATCGTTATTAATATCTTTAAATCGAGAATATAGTGACTTGTCACTTGGTACTTCTATCTAAATGAAATAAAATCATATTCATAAAAAAAATTAATAGAAAATAAAATTTTTGCTGCAACTTCAAGAAAAGAAGGGAATATTTAAGTATTTCTCTATAGCTTCATTTACTACATTTCGTTTTAGCGTTCAGCGTTCGTCACTATAATTCACGATCAGTACCATCGTAAAACGGAACGTAACGTTTGGTGTCACATTGAATTTTACGAGGAATACGTTATTTTGTTCCTTTTGAAGATTTTTTTTATATTATTCATAAAATAGGGGATATGGGGACGATAAGTAAGCGCGGCTATAAAACTGACCCATATTGAATAACGACTGGGTTTCTGTATATATTTAAATACCATCAACTAGATTTCGAGATATAGAAGTTTTATGACATTAAATATATAAAATGTATCTATTGGTGCCCATTTTAATGGATATATGTGTAAATGCATTCTTTTTATTTTTATAAGCTTTTAACTAACAATTAAGATATATTTCTTTCATTCATTGCCAATGGGAATTGAACCCGCAATCATCGTTTATATAGCCAGATACTGTGCTAATAAATTGAAAACTACTATGTTTTATTTATACTTATACACTCACTACCAACCTATTATATACCTTAACCCAATACAAACTAGTCTTAAAATACAAAAAGATATATACTCCCATATTTTCCAAAGAAATTTACCGGTATAAACTGAAAAATAAAGGAAGGCACACCTCATATCGTGATAGAACCAATAAATATAGGCTATTCGTCAAACTTCAAAGCTGTGATTAACTCATAAAAAAGGATATTGCATCTTTGAATTACAAGGGGGGGTTTACTGGGGGGTGTACGCACGCTATCCTCACATAGTATTTATGGAGGCTCCACTGTTTCAGTATTTTTTATTGGCAGATTACGGTACGCTTTGATTAAAATATACCGTCACGTACACTTTTATACACCGTGCGTACAGTTTTTCATCATTTTCACAGAAAATTATTAGTAGGTAGTTTTTTTTGTCGGAATAACTCCTGTGTGACATGGAATTTTGTAATAAGAAGTTTTTTGGTGGTTTTAAGCGATTATGATGGTAATGTAACTCTCTGAATGTAAATTCGAAGATTGTGGATTCGATTCCCTGCCTTCGGGTTATTTAAATTGTTTTCTTTTCCACTCTATATCTCGAATTCAGGCAGACATCGGATAACGAAGTGAGTTCTCACACACAACTACGTCATGATACTATTAAATACTTTGACAGTATCATATAAATGAATAAAATTTTAAGTATTTTACTTAAAATGATATTAATATATATGATATTGTCATAAAATAAACGTTTAATATTGTCATAAGTAAGGATGGCCATTACGCTAAAATGGTTCACACATTTCATACAAATTGGACCAAATGACTACCTCATTAAGGGCTGATTTACATGAAAAATTAATTAAACATACAGTGAAAATGTTTCATAATATCATTAGCAGTCAAGAATCTAAAGATTTAAGATATAGAGAAGTGTAGATGTAGGAAGAAGACGAAGAGCGGCACTACATCTGGCTGGCAAAACTTGTGGTTTTCTCTCTGTAGGAACATAGCACAGCGTTGGGCTCCACCAAACAACACACAAATGCTCCAAAATTGACCGGAAAGTAGAAGGTGTAGAGTCTTACCATTAGGTTTCCTCCGCAGCCTACTGATGTATACGAGATACGACGTATAGCTAAAAAAATAAATATATATATATATATATTATATTTATTATAACTATGTGGGAGACAGAAATACTAAGTATCTCTCTCTCTCTCTCTCTCTTCTCTCTGCCAAATAGTTTATTTAAAGTAGAAATACTTAACTAAATTCCACTTATAAAATAAAATTTGTTTATATTATAACATATTTTGTTTCCACCATCTTACACTTAACTAACCGAAACTGTATGTACAAATTGCCCGTCAATACACACGACGTTAGAATGATTAACTTCTTCCCCGGGAAGGTGCGCTTCTATATCATATACATATAAATATATTTTATATTTATTTTATTATTTATTGACGTGGGCTGTATATTCGATTATCTGAATATATTATGTACATATAAAGAGTGGCTTATAGCATATAAAGCTGGAATTTTCTAGAAAACGAAATATGCCCAGCAGTGTACGAATATAGAGTGATGATGGTGATGATGATCGTAAAATTAAATAAATTGAATTTGTTTCCCTTTCAAGCTGTTCATTGTTTAAATTAATTATTTTATTTTCTCATGTGAATATTACATAATATGTCAAAAAGTATAAACAATGTCTGTGAAATGTCAAAGCACGGTTTTGACGGTCTCACAAATAATCCAATATAAGCGGAATTTTTCAAAAACCAGTTCCTGAGATTAGCGCATCCAACCAAACGAATTCATTAAAATAATAATAGTATGGATGCACATTATAATATACAACAAATAAATAACATAAAAATATATATTTTATTTTTATATAGTAAATCTATTAAACAAACATTCACCTGTATTGGTACATAACGCGTGTTATTGAAAGTGATATATGATCGGGAGTCTTGGGGAACGGGAGCATGATTGGCATAGATTTATTGCTCGAAAGGTATGTGGTGAAAATTATTATAACGATATTTTTGACGTAGAGATATTAAGAAGCTTCGTATATTATACACATGTTTTATCTACGTATAAAATGTAATTTATTAGGTTTTTTTAATATCATGCTTTATCTCACATAAAAAATTCTAGTGTTAGAACACTCCCTTCTCTACTTTTCGCCCAATTTTCAAGATATTGTGTAATGTGCGGCCTTGAGTGGGAAAATTAAAATATTTCATTGCGTAAGAATCAAGCTTATAATTCTCACTTTAACAGATAAATACTGCACCACAATGATTTCTATTGAAAATATTCAAAATAAAAATATTCAAATTTTAAATTATAAAAATATAAAATAATATTAAAAATAATATAATATTTCCACGAAATTAATTTGTATTATTAAAGATTATTCATAGGCAGCTCTACTTACGTGATATAACTGCATCATACCAGTGCATATTGCAGCAATAAATTGAGCCAAAAAAAAAAAAAGAAATTACTGCATTATTCGTTCTATCAAAATAAATATTTC